>JABUQX010038453.1:0-25963 GCA_015478945.1 Trachelipus rathkii
GTTTGCGTTCGTTAATGTTAATTTAGCACAAAATCGAAAGAATGCTAATATCCGGTCAAAAACGGTCCTGCAAATTTTTATAAATTTAGCACGTGATTAAGAAAAAATGTACAACAAAATAAAAAGCAAAGCATGAATATAAATATATATTATAACATTATTATATATATATAGATATATATCTAAATATAATATATATATATATAATAAATATAATATATATATATATATATATACTATATCATATACTAACTATAATATATATATAATATATATGGCCAGCATCGCCGAACACGAGCCAGGCATGTAAACTAGTAAACACATATAACATCTACAGGAAAATAAATAGCATTTCTGAATTCAGCCAGCAATTTCATGGGTGAAACTTACTAAAGATTCAATTAACTACATCTATTCTTTCCCCAGAGACATCCTTCACTTAAAAATTAATAAAAATCTTAGACCGGAATACTTGACGCTGATTGACCTTGAAAGCTGCATTATCTCGAGAGCAAAAGTATGGCACAATACCAATTTTTTACGCTTGGAAAAGGCAGAAAATATTATTTTCTTTTTAAAACTTTTATTGGAGTTCGAGCCGACGGAGGGACCATCGTCCCCTGGTAGGCCCAGTCTATCCCCCCGGCATACGAAACCCGACTCTCTCCATCGTTCTTGTTACCCGTGGGAAATTCTTTAGTGAAAAAAAAATTACAACATTTGGCTACTTTCGCGCGCCCTCCGACTAACTACACTTCTTCTATTTCAAAAAACTGTTAATTTTATTTCCAACAACTTTTACACAATTAATGTCTTTTAAAAAAGCCCAGTTTATGATATCTTTTTTTTTTTTAATCTTCAGTGGGTAAAAATGTCTCCTGATTCATAAAATGATATTTATTAGAATAAGTATATAGTTTTTAGTTACATGCCTGAGCTTTTCGGGATGCCTTACCTACTACTTTATATATAATATTATAAATATATATAATAAGTATTATATATTATATACTATATACTATATACTATACTATATATATATATATATATCATATAATATATTATACTACTATAATACTATGATTAATATATATTATATAATATTATCATTTCACTATATATGTATATAATATATATATATATATATCTTTCCCTTTTCTTTTCCTCTCCCAGGCAAGGATTTTTATCTGTCAGGCACCGCGCAAGCGTCTTCCAGACAATCCCTCTGCTTGCAACTATTCCTCTTCTTCCTTTGTAGCACCTCATTTTTTAGTAGCTCGACTACTTTCCCAGAGACGTTCCTCCACCCGACTCCCCCTATCTTTTCTTCGTCTTTCTACCCTTGGTTTCTGCCCTCTGGTGGTCCATCCATCTTCTTTTCGGCCATTCTGTCCTGCTCCATCCTCTCCAGATTTCCCCACCATCTCAATCTCCCACAATCCATCTTTCAGTATCATCTTCTTCAGCACCCATAATATCTTCTCTAATTAACTTCCATTCCTTATTCTTGTCTCTCCTTACTCTCCCAATCATAGTCTTAAATACCTCATCTCCGCGCTTTTTCTACTACCCCTCTTCTCCGTTTGTGTCCTGTTTCGCTCCGGTACAGCAGCCACGTCGG
Organism: Trachelipus rathkii; assembly: GCA_015478945.1. Classification (NCBI taxonomy): domain Eukaryota; kingdom Metazoa; phylum Arthropoda; class Malacostraca; order Isopoda; family Trachelipodidae; genus Trachelipus; species Trachelipus rathkii. The sequence continues at coordinate 1,622 of JABUQX010038453.1, forward strand.
AATTAGAATATACTGTTAAAAATTCACCTTTTTTAACGTCTATTCGATGTTTTCTATCGTGTGCGATCATGGGGTACTACGCTTTCATAAACTAATCCATCTTTGCCATTCGCTCGGTAATCTCCTCCTCCACTTCTCACCCTTCTGCTAAAACATCCTCGAATAATCTTGCACGAGGTATACCGCCTTCACCTCCTCCCACTCTCACCACCATCCTCATCGCATTTCCTCCTCATTTCCTTCGGTTAGTGAATATCTCGTTCTCGACCGTTCATCCGCAGTCGGTCAGGGCTGCTGTCCTTGGCCAACGCTCCTCGCGTCAAACAAATGCGGTCCACCACCTTACTCGTGAATTCGGTCTCCTCTCTCCTCCGCTGGCAACAGCCGAGATCAGTCCGCATATGCCATTATGTCCCCTTTCAAAATTTCCAGTCTCTCCCTCACTATTCCTTATCACCAACGGTCTAAATATAATATAGAAACAGCAGTGGAGATAAACACCTCCCCTGACTTCGACTTCCTGTTCTTCACCTAAACCATCATCAATTCGCACTTCAGTGTTTCAAACATTACCAAACTGCATTTCCTCATACCATACTTTCTATTTCCTTCTTTAATCTACCCTTCACTCCATAATTCCTCTCCATAGCTATCCAGAGCTCTTTCCTTGGCACCGAATCCCAATGCCTTTTGCAGGTCGATGAACGCACAAAGAAATCTTCTGCCATCTATTCCAGCATGCTCTCCGAAAACCATTCTTTAGTGCTGAATAAAGAGGTCCAGTCGTTACCTCTTCCCTCTTCTATACCCGCTACTGCTCTTCTCCGAGTCTCGCCTCTACCTTCTCTCAGCCTCCTCCCCAATATTCTTTCGTATATTTTTTCGCCAGATGGTCCAATCAATGAAATGCCTCTATAATTATTACAGCTTTCTGCATCTTGCCTTTACCTTTTATATATATATATATATATCATATATATATATATATAATATATATATATATATATATATATATATATATATATATATGATACTTATATATATATATTATATATATATATATATATATATAATATATATAGTATATATATAATATATATATTAATGCATAAGTATATATATTATGTATTTATTTTATAGACAAATTTACAAAACTGAAATATCTTTAGATTTTTGTTACATGTGTAATAACAATAAATAGTGATAATTAGTATCTGTTATAGTTTTTTTAGTTACATTGCCTGGCCTTTTCGGAGATGCTGATTCTATAATATATATATATTACTATATAAATAGATATAATATATATATCATATATATATAATATATATATATATATATATTATATATATATAATATATATACTCATATTATATATTACTACTATATATATAATGGCATCTCTTTGCTTCAAGGTGAAGACGTTTATTTATAGAAATTTAAAACTTTGAAATATTTTTAGGTTAATGTTGATGTTCATGATACAATATAAATGTAAGTGATTAATTGCTATTTTTTATAAACATTAAAAGAATAAAAAGATTTAGTAAAGAATAAAATAATTTTAATTAATTTTATGCAATTTTCTACAAAAAAAGCTTTTGTGTTAGCGTTGTAGTAAATAATTAAGTTCTAATTTAGACTTAATCACTTTATTCATGATTCTTAATAGCTAATCAAGTGGATCACGATGTTTGGAAAGGCCTATATATGTGAATGCTTAATATATGATCCATTGATCTATTGATTAATTGATATTTTACTAAAATTTAGTTAAAACTTTAAACAAAGTAATTTTTTTTAGATTATATGTAATGTCTTGGACAATGATTATTTTTTATATGGCGTTTATGCAAATAATTAAGTTGTTATATATCGACTTTAACGCTTAAATAGTGGATTCACGGCGTAGCAATTGGAGGGTAAAAAGTGGTGATTAGTGTTTGATCACTTGATTGATTTGATCAATTGATATTTTACTAAACATTTAGTAAAAACTTTAAAATGTTTTAGTAATTCATGTAATGTACGTACAATACTTATTTTTTATATGGCATTTATACATATAATTAAGCTTATTTATGACTTTAATCAATTGATCATGACTTTAATTGCTTAATCAATGGATCACGGCAAGCAGGGGAAGGTAGAGAGGGTGGCTGATTAGCGTTTGATCCATTGATCTATTGATACTTTTTAATAAAATTAGTTAAACTTTTAAGCAAAATAAAAATACAATAGCTTAAGTTTGCAAAAGAAAATGAAAAATTGTAAATGTTTCAAGTTAAACGAAACTGGTGTGAGTAGTAGGAGGGCCATATTGGACGTGTTGGTCATTTTGACCACAGCGCTTTTTACCTTCCCTTGACCTTTTTGGGCCCGAATTTTTACCTGCCCTTGACCTTTTGGGGCCTTGACCTTTTTGGGCCTTGACCTTTTTTCGACCAACCCTTTGGTCTTCCATGGGTCATTTTTGGCCCACCCTAATTTTTTTCGGCCACCCTAATTTTTTGGCAACCCTAATTTTTTGGCAACCCTAATTTTTGCAACCCTTCGAAGAAGGGTTGCGCCAAACGGTTGTGTAAGCAACCGTTGTACGTACCCCACCCTAATTTTTTCGACCAACCCTTTGGTCTTCCATGGGTCAATTTTGGCCCACCCTAATTTTTGGCCCCCCTTTAGGGGTTTAGCCCTATTTTTTTGATGTCTTTACCTTTTTTGTCCTTGACCTTTTCTCCAAAGCTTGCCAGATACCTCTGGCTCAACCCCCAAAAAATTCTTTTTTTTTACCCGACGGTAATGTTTTTGTCCTTCCTATTGAGGGGCTTAGCCTTTTTTGATGTCTTACCCTTGTTTGACCGATGATATTTCGGCCTTAACCTTGCATTATACCATGGGTCCAATTTTGACCCACGCTACGATTTTTACCCACTCAGTGACCCACCCGTCAGATATTTCGTTCCCTATAACTTGAACGTATGTATGGATCTATCCTAACTTGATACACCTACACACCACACACACACACCACACACACACACACACACACACATAACACACACATATTTACTTACAATTCACACACACAAGATTTACTTACAACACGCAGTTTACTTACACTCACACAGATTTACTTACACTCACGACAGATTACTTACTCTTACACACCATTCACTATCGACATACATACCCACATTCACTACGACACTTACATTTACACATAGACTTACATTTACCACATAGACACTTACATTTTACACATAGACACTTTACATTTACACTTATACCGACTACACGTACAAACACATACCAACCCTTTGGTTCTTCTATGGCTCAACTTTTATGGCTTCAACTTTGATGGTGTCAGCCCCTAGCACCCTATTTGATGGTTTAGCTTGATGACTCAGATTTATGATGCGTTCAACTTGATGGTTCCCATCACCGTAAGAAGTATCTATGGATGTTCTATTAGTGTTCTATATGAGTATTAGATGACTTGTGAGATTGCCAGTGAGTGCCAAGGAGGGCCAATGAGTGCCAATGAGTGCCAACGAGTGCCAATGAGTGCCAAGTGAGTGCCAATTAGTGCCAAGTGAGTGCCACATAGTGCCAATCTGAGTGCCACTTTTTTCAAGCCTTTCTAGCCTCCCCTGAGCCTAGAATAGCCAATATGGGTATCTACCGCCTAGGTTATAACGGTATGAGGAATTGAGAGGTGTATATTTTACAAGTTGCTAGAATGGCTACCTACTATGAAGTTAGTATTTTCAACACCTTATACCCACGACTGCAATATCATATCTAAAGAGCTGACACATTTGAGCAGGGCCCGCAAAACAGTTCAGACGTCCGCTCCGCAGGTCAGCCCCTCCGCGAAACCGCCCGCCGCGGCCGCCCGCAGGCGCAATATTACCGCCGCCGCGTACGCCCGTAGGGCGCCATATTTTCGCGTAACCGCCGCGCGTGCGCCCGCAGGCGCAATTCCCTGCGTTACCGCCGCCGCGTGCGTCCGCAGACGCAATATCACCGCGCGAACGAAAAAAATATTGATATCCATTGGTAAAACTATTCAAAGAATTTCTTTTCAAATATACTATGAGTCATTCATTTTTTACTACAATTGTACGAAATTTTATTAAAAACATATAACTTTACATACCCTATTAAAGCGAGTTAAATCAGTAAATAATAGAGTGTTAGTAATAACACCTAGGGGATAGTAGCGTTTGTTTTTACTGCTTTACTGCTTTAAACTCTCTGCTTTACTGCTTTAACTCTCTTCTCCTTTACTGCTTTAACTCTCTGCTTTTACTGCTTTAAAACTCATATACATTACATACCTTAAAGCAGGTAATATCAGTAGAATCATAGAGGTTACTCTAACACCTAGGGTATTTAGTATGCTTTTGTTGTTACTGCTTTACTTTCTTTAACTCATTGTTTACTGCTTATAACTGCATGTTTTACTGCTTCTAACTCCATGTTTTACTGCTATTAACTCAGTATATGTTATTAACATTACATACCTTAAAAAGCAGTAAATCAGTAAATCAATAGAGGTGTTACCTAAGGGATTAGTTTGCTTTTGTTTACTGCTTTACTGCTTTAACTTTCTGCTTCATTGTGTTTAAACTTTCTGCTTTACTGCTTTAACTTTCTGCTTTTACTGGCTTTAACTTTTCTGCTTTACTGCTTTACTTTCTGCTTTACTGCTTTAACTTTCTGCTTTACGTGCTTTAACTTTCTCCCGCTTTAACATGTCTTTAACCATAGCTTGCATTTCTACTGTTGAAACGGTTTGCACAAAGTGATTTTGGCTTTACACTGTCTTTCTAGTTTTTAAGTTTTGTAATATCTGGTTTGATTACTTTATTTATTTAATTATTTCAAAAATTAAAATGTTATATTTTAATTTAACTTTTTTCTAAGATATTTGAAAAACTTAGAATAAAAAAACACCTAGTCTCTTTTTCATAAAATAATATTTTGATATAAATTGTGTACGAAAGTGTTTGATTATCACAAAACACCATTTTTATCTACACTCCCAATAGGTATATTAACAGATATATGCTCTATCTTATCCACTGGCGTAAGTTAAATACGCCGTTTTTTCATTTTCTAAGAGCAATTTATTACATATCAGAAACTATAAAGATAATTCATTGACACATACGTTTAAAATTATATTAAATGCAATCAGATTATTGTAGGTTCACAAGTTATTATTATTAACACAATAACAATTTTTTAAAAAACACCCATATAATTGAAATAAACAAATTTAGAAGAAGGCATATAAGGGATAAAAAATGAATTAACTGTCAATATGGTAATACAATTAAGTTTATTACACAAGCTTACATTATTGATATGTTAAAAAAAACAATCAGAAACCAATAAAAGGAATGTCAGAAACAGGAATCAAAAAGATAATCACCTTTTAACTATTCAAAAAAGAATTACGTAGAAGTATAAATAGAATCTAAAACACAGTTCAGTTAATTTGCTATCATAGACGGGAATCACCTGAGAGGTCTGTAAAATCCCTGATTGGAGGTGAATTACAATGTGACAACCGGCAATAGTTTAAATTAGAATATATGGATATTCACCAAGGATTATCCCTCTCTATACAACCTGAACGAAGTTTATTATATCGTAATAGAAGACAAATATCACCTAAAAAAAAGCCATGAAAGGAATATCATATTTATCTAAACATCCGCATATTATTCCTTTCATTCATCTTATAATTCAACATAGTAACAGTTAGACGTGAGCTATGTACACAACGATATGAAAGAGACGATAGACGAGCATACAAGATAGGACTTGAAAGAGACAAGATCCAAACTAACAATAGAATAAAAGTTGATAATAGAATAGAAATCGAGTACCAAACAACGAAAAGAGAGCTATAAGTACTAAAGAGGATGCCCTACTACTACCACATACACAGATACTTAAATGATAGGAGACTTCTCAACACCGAATCGGTATAAGGGTCTGCAGTAGTATCCCCACCTCGCAGCGATATATAATTACTATTCTTTGCGTTATTCTTACAAGATTTAAAACCTGTCCGCTTATCATACAAATTGATACAAGTATATGGCTATATTTAGTCGTAAAAAAGGTCGAGTAGTACAGATAGAGATAGAGTACTCGATTGTATAACATTTCATAATACACGTCCGATAGAGGCCAGGTTCATGCATACAATAGTAAAGACTGAATAACCCCTAAAGTCGAAAAGGTAGTGAATTTAATAGGGTACTAAAATAACCGGAAGTAGCAATCAATGTATCACACAAATCTTATCACTAAAAATATATGAACTTGATAATCTGTGGAGATAAATTTCCGTTCACAATGTTAGGGATATTGTACTCGATAAGTCCTTGAGTGAATTAATAGATCTGGTTTCAATCTCTTAAATAGTGAGTAACAATTTTTGACGATAGATGTAATATCAATATAAGGCGAATATTCACAATTTCAAATGACGCTGATGGTGATAATATTCACTTTTTCTGACATAGATAGAAATAAGCCTCCAAACAGTTGAAAACATAGTTTCTTGTGATACACTACAGCTATGTAGCAGTTAAGAGAGCTTACTGTATTATATTAAAGAGCAGAATTAGGATATTGATCCGTGATAATTAAATGATATCTATAAATAAGTATATCTCAAGTAGATGAAATAGAAAGAAAGTCTTTTCTTTAGAGAAGAATATCGCATTTAATCGAACCGTAATCATAGTATTATATTGATCCTACTTTTTTTAATGTATTTTTTAGATCCAATTTAATAAACTGTAAAATGATTCTTTGAATAGCATGAAGTGTTTAAAACATCGTAGAAGTAAGAGACCAATTATGACAAATGTTGTATTTAGCTATCAATAATTATAATTAGCCGGCTGATTGAGCATCTAGTGAGATTCCAGTGAAAGATAGATTGCTAACTCCAGGATATAAAACATTATACAGGAAATTTGATTTACTGTGAGTAATACTATATGGTCATCACCGGTAGGAAGATATGTTCTGTACCATCAAGTTTTGTCAATTTACCAGCTTTTCTCACACTTCTATAAACAGACCAACCACATTACAAGTGATTCTCATATCTCGATATATTTATGAGACTGATCAGAAGTGCCCTGAAAAAATATTTGAGTATATATACTAGAGGATACTAGTCACGTATTATGGTAATTGATTAAATGCAAGAAGGATTAATACTGATAAAAGTTGTGACTCGGCTAAACGCTTAGATCTGTATGTATAGGGTTCATGGGAGTAGAGACAGAAAGAAAGTTGTTACTATCAAAAAGAAGACTCAGAAAGAGATGGAAGGATTAAGTACAGGATTCCTTGGAGGAGATATGAATTTCTAGCAGTATATGAATATAAAGATTTCATGGAGTCTTGGAGTATGAAAACACTATATATTAAATATACACACCATCGTAATAAAATAGTATAATCAACTATCAATTTCAAGAGAAGAAAATATCATCATAAACATGATTTGACTAGAGGTTTTTACCGCTTAGTCTTTTTATTCTATGTATGACAATCTTCATTGAGCCCTCGATACCTACATAATATCTGACATGATAATTATAAGAGTCTTATATTTGAACACAGATTAAGAGCCATAAAATATAGTAACAATTATAGATCATCTGAAATGCCAGTGTGCTCAGTGACAGAGTACCTCTCTTCACTGCTGTCACGAGATTATTCGAAATCCAATGGTCAAATTAGTCGTTGAGAAAAATAGGAGAATAGTAGGGACAAAACCTGTGTCGTTTAGATAGCATGTATATAAATTTGGAGGTATAGGATGCTCTTAGTATTATCAGTCCTTATCCTAAGATACAGAAGGGCTTCTTGTTCGATGACAGAGAACTAGTCTCCAGATAGCTATGTAGACTAAAAAAAGTTCACGAGCCAAAAGACCGACATACAGTGGTGCCCCTCAACATAGCATTTTTGTATCCCCTGAATACCCTATAATTCGTACTATAGGATCCAATTAATGAATACGAAGGTTAGTTAAGTGAGGATTATCTTTCTTATACTATTCTATTACGACATTTTGAAAGAATAGCATTCGCATATACCTGAAAAATTAATATTATATAAATCTGAACTACCTACATGGGGTAATGTGCTTCCCTCTTGTGTCCATATAATATTACTGCATCTGTCTATTCTTATTAATTATATGAACACTCTTTGTCTCACAACTATATAGGCGGCACGACCTCTAGTCGTCAAAAGAGAAGGGAATGGCTCCTTACTGACTATTTACTTTTATATGCACGCGAGCTACAGATGTCAAAATAACTGATATCATTCAGAGGATAGATAATAAAATGATAATTACGGAATATGTATTTAATACCACAATTTATACGTTCCTCTTTCGAGGAGAACAAAAAAAATTAACTACTCGATAATACGAGGATGCTTTACAAAGATCATACATACGATATAAATAAAGATCAATAATATTTGACTCGATATAATACCTGGCTAACCTACCTGGTGGCTCTGACGACGACATGCGGAATGGGCACGAGTTATATCACCATACACAAACCACACAACATAGAAAATAGGTACAAATGTATAATGCAGTATCGGTCTAAGACAGTTCGTACTATTTTTGTTCATAGCCATAGTCAAGGTTTATATTCTCCTACACTGTATATATAACTCTCTTCAACAAGTAAAGGGTATTAATCACTGAAGTATATCCAGTACTTCATATTTAAGTACTATACGAACGATATAGGCGAATATGTTTAATACACCTGCCTATTGATGAACGTCTGATAGAAAAAAACATATTACACTGGATAGTCTCGCAGGTTGTACACTTACTTTTTGATCTTAAATAGAATAGTTATATTACTTTATACTTTAATAGTAGTACGCATTTCTAAGAGTTTTATGGATATGAACCAGATCCTATTACACTATTTAATAGCTCATATCAAAATAGAGAGAACGATTTAAATATGAGATCATCGAAAGAAAAATAGCTAAGGCACCGACTTAAAAATATGACCATTCGCAAAGTATAAATTCTTCCATAAGAACAGAATGTATATAACTTTTGTGCCAATTCTGAGACCTAGGTTAGAATCACGGAAGTATATCTTATATCAAACTTTGTAATAATAGTTTCGAACACATTCTACACTTCTGTTCACCCCAATCCAGAATAGATTGTGAGGTAAAATTTCTATGTCCGTATTTAATGATCATTTCAATTTAATCCTACTTCGTATGAGGCCTCTCTTTTAAGTTGTATAGGATTCATTAAACACAGTTGTAAAAATCCGAGAGTTTATTACAGGATGTAAAATCCAGGATGCTGAGAAGGAGCTGGAGAGTTATAGAGTAAAAGTGAATCTACAGCTACTCAATGATGAATGTAATGAAATCTAGGATGAGATTATAATTCTTAACTTACACTAAATGAGCTATTTTAGTATAATAAGTATTAAATTATTATTAGCAAGGGCATCACCCTCCATAATGATCACCAGATCCTGATTTATTTTTCCCTTTTCTCTCGATACAATAATATTTTTTCAATTTATATCATGAGGTTACAGGATTGATACCTTACTATTTGTATCTCCTGTATTATAAATCGTCACTTTTATTTTTCACCAGATTTAAATCTTATCAGATAATATATAACTTTAATATATACTATCAGATACTGAATGGTTGATTTCACGGATATATTGTGCACTTTATAAAAACTTCACAGTATAAGTACAGTCACGGAATGTCATATTCACTTTTTTATACTTTTCTTCTTGATCTAAGATATACTCATTATCGATAGTCTATTTCAACATTATATTACTACTAGAATTATCTTTATATTTTGACTATCTGTTTTATCATTGTAGATTATGAAAGATAGTTCTTGAACACAGTCCTCTTAAGTTTTTCACATTTATCACTAAAATAGGTGTTGAGCTTATAATAGTTCATATATGGTACGACCTGTATAAAGAATTAAGACCAGAGATTCGTATCCTAAGATATTTATATCAAAATATATTTAATTAAGAATAGTATTCATTTTAGTAGTAAATATGACTACTTATTGCATGCGCTCTTTATAGTACCGTCACTGTACTCATATCAAGAAATAAAAATAATAGTCCACAGCTTTTATTTGATTTACGGAAATGTAATATTTTTATAATAAGACATTATAATTAACCAATACTCACGCCAGAGCAGCTCCTGAAACTCTCTCCCCTTGAATTCCAAACTAAGAATGATCCAAAAATTGATTTTATAGTATTATAAGTAAAGTTTATCTTTGATACTTTTGAAGTACTAAGACATCTAGGCAAACTGTTAAGCGATGATCTAATTATAATTTATATTATTATTAGCTTCAACCACAAAGTATCTAGGAGTAATACTGTCAATTGTAAAAATAAGATATATAATTAGTAAAAAAGCCTATCATTAGTAAGAAGCTAGTATTTAATACATATTTTCCGATAATATCATAATATCATGCCAATCTAGCATAATCATTTAGCTGGAGAAACTTATGTTTATATACGTGATGTGTATATAAGAGAAATTTATTAATCTACAGATTTTCTATAGGTTAGAGCTGAAATAGCCTCGCTTCACCTCTATAAATATGCACTTATTGTAACATCATATATTTTTATACTCGAATATTTAGGTGTGCCAGAATAGCACACTTTAATAGAAACAACTAGTTGGAATGACCTACCAACCACATACTATGGAGACTTTCTCTCCAAAGTAATTCGATCCAAACAGTAATGGACTTATCAACTACACACCTATCGAACTCCATGTTGCTATACTCACTTAAAACAATCTATCCGGTGTAAAGCGTTAATATATATATAATATTATATAATATACTAAGTAACAAAGTTAAAAACTAATTATACTATATAAGACAAATTATAATATTTGTTTGAAATTAGTGATTGCAATGTGTTAAAAAAATATCTCTAGTATGTTTAAAGTAATGTAAGATCTATTTCTAGATATTATAATTAATACTGATATTCATGTTATTTATTTAATGTTTGGTACTAATTCTTAAAATGTATGATATATTTTAACAATCACATAAAATAAAGTAATATTTAAAAAAAAGTACTTTTGGCTACTGTTGTAGATGTACTTAATAATTGCGTCAACTCTTTATACTTTCTACATTCAATATAAACATCTAAACAATACTACCACCTTAGGTTATTGTATTACCCATAGGTCTTTTGTGTTATCCAAGAGAGAGTTTAATTTTCAAGAAGCCGCAAAGTCAAAATTTAGAAAAGTAATAAATCAGCCTTATTGAAAGTAGCCTCAAAGTTTTAGGTAGGTGTATTAAAATTTACAAATTTTTATAAAGCAAATGGTTATTTATACAATTAAGCTTTTTTGCACATTGCTAATACAAGTATTTAAAGATCATGATAAGATATTTAAGCTATTAAGCATAAGTATATATTAGTTTTGCCTTCTTAGTCTAACGAGGCACCGAAAAGCATATTAGTCATCTTAGTAAATGAATAAAAAAATTGCCTTTTTTTCGGGAAAGATTTAACAATCGAGAAATCTCGTTTCACTATTCAATTTTTATTATTAGCATATTATTTATTAAAGTCTATATAATAACTTATTTGAGGGTCTGTTAAAGTTACCATTATATATGAACTGTGATTGAGTATACATTATTACAGATTTGTGTTATACTGACTATACATTAGTTCGTTTAATTATTTTTATGTAGTTTGAAGAAATTACAATTATTCTTTATTATTCATTATTTCACTTAGAGATCACTTCATTATTCATTTAAATCACATTAATATATTATATATTTATCGTTAAGACTCTTCATTATACATTAGTGCAATACTCAAGGTATGTTTTAGTATAATCTAATAAGTAATTAATAAGGCTTCTTACTTATTATTAATTTATTACTTAAGATATTTATAATTATGTTAACTGTTATTATAATAGTTATAATTTATACTAATACTTAGTTATTAAAGAGCGGCATCTAACTTATCTGGCTTACGCAAATACTATTAGCTTCTATTATTACCTATATACCATATTATATACAATTGAAATGCATTAATTAAAACTGATTACCTTGGGTGAGTATTACATTTATAAATATTTATTATAATCGATAACATATATAAAGTTTTAACACATTAAATCATGTAAAAAGGTTAGTTGACGTTATTACGTAGTATTATAAACGTAGTAGCATACATTATATATACAGAAAACTGCAAAGGAGCCCAAAATTAGTGTTTATTAATCCTTAAATAATTCAGTGTTTATTTACCTATATTATACTAAACAATTTTATATATTTAAATATTAAACTTGCACAATTTATATTTCTAAGCTTATTCTGAATATAAACTTTCTAAATTTTTATTTCCATAACTTTTATTATCATAAATTTGATAACCAAAGCATCCTTTTTTATTGATAAAAGATTAAAATAATTTGATTTCATTTTATAAAAAGGCAAAAATATGATCTTAGCAAATATTGCACCACCTAAATTAGACTATAGGATAAAGGTACTCTTATGAGTAAGATATTAACTTATCATTATACAGTCATTAGGAGTAATCATAATCTTAGTATATTCCAAGCTACAATCAAACATTTGAATTTTATTTTTTCACAGCAAACAGTCACCTAAAAGCTAATTAATTCAGCCACACTATTGCACACCAATAAGATTTTATATATTATCTATTTAATTTAATACAAATAGATATCTTATGCTATAACTGCGATACTATCATTTCGTTAATATGCTTGCTTATACAATGAAAGATCCTGAATCGCGGCGTTTACCGATGCGGCTTTCTTTCTGAGAAAAGTTACCCATCTTCGAGAATATTTCTCTCCACTTTAAAGAAAGGATACTTTCATAGAATTAATTATTGCCGCTCAAGAGAGATATAGGCTTATTCCAACTGGATTAACCATTTTATGTACTTTTAGCCTATAATATTTTTCTATTTTTTATCAACCTTACATATATATATATGTATATACGCGTACTGCAAATATCAGAGTTTTGACACAATCTTTTGGATCACCAAGTTACACTAAAATTACACTATATGTGCTATAAAATGACCATATATAATAACTCATTCTATATATGGGACGCCATAACTGAGCTACAAATACCTATTCTTATTATGAGCTACAATCTACCTACTTATTTTTCTTCATAAAACGCAGTTTAATATACTACATAGTATAATATGGTATTATTATATCTTTATTTTTTAATTCTTCATATGCTTAATTCAGAATCCTAAGTATTCTGCCTTTTCAATATCAAATGAAAAGGCATAATTTTTAATAATTTAATAATCTTACAGCTAATTAGTATATTATAATATTCAACTAATATATGTATAGAATTATGATAACACTACTATTTATAATTTATATACTATATATATTATTATATTATTATATATTAATATATATAATTATATATATAATATATATTACTCCTTCTACCTACATAACACTTATTACATATATCTATATCATTATATAATATATTATATATATTTATATCTCATATATAATATATATTTACATCATATAATATACAATATAATGTATTTATATATCATACTATATATATTTATCTTAATATAATAAGTATAATACCTTAAGCTATTTCGTATGCTATATACGTATAATTCATGATATATATATATATATATTATATCTATATATATATATATCATATAACTTATATATATATAATATATATTTATATATATAATATAATAAATATATTACTATAATATTTAATATATTAATAACTATATATCATATATATAATATATATATCATATATAAAATATATAGGTATTTTTAAAACAATTATCACTATATATATATAATATATAATATTTATATATATATATATATATTATATATATGATCCGTATACTAAGCCTTATAGTATATAGTATATTAATACACCACATAGCTATAACAATGAAACCAAATTTATTATATACCATAGTAAATTTTTATAGAAATGATATATTATCTCAGAGCAACTACTATAAATTAACTATAATATTAATATATATTATATAGGTATATATATATTATATATATACTATTAATTATATACTATTAATATACATATATATATTATATTAATATATATATATTTAATAGATATTATCTAATATATATTATATATAATATTATATATTATATATTATATCTATATATTATATATTTTATTGTATATATAATTATATATATAGTATATATATATATTATATAATATTAATATAATATATAATATATATATAATAATATTATAATATATATATATATAACTATATATAAATTTTAAGTATTTCTAGAATCAGTCATTAATACCCGTCATTTAAAAGTGTATTTATAATATTATATATATATTTATATATCTATATTATTATAATTAATATATTAATCATATATATATATCCAGGTTATATTAATAATATATATATATATAATATATTAACTATATATTCTCTACTTACTATCATAATATATTATATATATATTAATATATCTATATCAGTTCGGGCGGGGCTACTGCCTTCGTTGGCAACATGGTGTTAGTGGGTCCAAACGGGCGCGCCGCATTTTTTTCATATAACGATTCATACGAATCATGTTTCTATTTTTTATTTCTATCGGTTAGAAAATTCACATTTACTCATATATATATAGTCATATCTATAATATATGATATCATCTATCTTCATATGCAGGAAGTCAATTAATATTCTATATATTTACTTTAAATATATCGTTACATCTTATATATATATAGTACTATCAGAAAGTAGTTATATAATATATGATTACATCTATATATAGGGTATTATATACAGATTCGCCTGTTTATTGATTATCGCTATTTGCGAACTGTCGAGGAATTGATGAACACGTAAATATACTATATCAGAGAAGCATTTTGATTTTTTTGCCAACTAATAGTCGACAAACAATATAAGGCAACTTTATTATTCCTTTTAAAGATTTCTACATATTAAGTAATCCAACGGGAGAATACGAATATTTATACTAAGTAATATAACTATTAAATGATATAAATACAATATATTAATAAGATCACTATAATAGAGGAGGAATAACTAATTCGGTATTGCAATGGGGCCTTCATAACCAAGGATTTGAATATATTATAACCGTATTGTAAATAAATAATAAATTCAATTTCTATATATCCTTTAATTTTTTTTTTAATTGTTCTTGGTGAAGAGCTTCTATTTCTGAAGTATAGTACAATACTCATTAATATATATATTAATATATATACTTAATATATATTATATATATTATAGCTATATATCATGAGGTATATAAAGATACTATATAATATATAATAAGCGTAGATGATTACTTAGATATATATACATATTTTAATATATATATAATTATATATATATTAGATATATATAATATATAATATAATTATATATATAATATAATATGATTATATAGAGCTATTTAAAATGTATATTAATAGTATATATTATATAATTATAATGACATAGATACTATATTAATATTAAAATATTAATATTATATATATATATATAATATATATATATAATATATATATATTATTTAGTACTATATATCTTATATATCGCCGTACATCTTTTGCTTATGGTTTATCGTACTGAGCATTCCAGTGCAATTAGTTGACTTATCGCCTTTCTTAGTTTATGCGTATCATTTCAATCCACACTCAATGCCTCTTATATTATAGATATACACTATTATTAGCAGGACAACATAATCATTTATATCATACTTATATATCCAACTCTTATTATAGACCTCACTTCGTCACCTTCTATTACGAAACAACCTATCTTTATGCGCGAGAGTATCACTATCCTTATTTTATTGTTATTTATTAGTATTATTAGGATTATTATTATTTATTATTATTATTATCTAATTACTAATATTTTATTGTTGTATTTAAGGGAGAACTATATTAAATATAATTATTACTTACTTATCATTTGATGATGATGATTATATATTATTATTCATTATGTAGTTATCACTTATTATTAACTCATTATTGATTATCATATTATTATTATTTTTATATTATTATTATTATTATTATATTAATATTAATTATATTATTATATTATTATTATTATATTAATTATTATATTATTTTATTATTATATTATTATATTATTATTCATTTATCCTGGGTTTCCCAAGATTGGGTTAAGGGCTTGGTAACACACACCGGGAACAGAAAGTGTAGAGAATATGACGTAAGTCGAAAAGGGAAAGGCAGCCTTACCTGCCTCCTTTATCCTTAACTAAGCTAGACCCGTCGCAGCAAAAATCCACACTAGGGCATCAAGTGACTCGCGTCAACCTACACCTCACTGGGCAATCTCGTCAATGTGGGTTCATCCTCTACGCCAGACCCCCAACCATTAACCTCTTCAAAACCCGAATTAACTCCTATTAATGCACCTTTTTTATCGAATCTGCCACTCACATTCCTCTCCTCCAGCATTCCTTTACTGACCTCATCCAGATCTTTTCTTCGGTCTCCCAGCGTCGATTCCCACACTACTCACCAATACACCCGCTTAACCCAACCGACTATCATCCCATCTTTCCATATGGCATAACCATCTCAATGTACTCTCCGTTTATTCTCTCATTTACTCCTTTCTCACGACCACAATGCCTCTGAGAGTGATCTCTACATTTATTATGCTACAATTCGTCAACTACACACTGACACCTATAGCAATTGGTCATATGAGGATAGGATTAGCACGACCAATTGTATCTTTAGATCTATGACCTCTTAGTCCAGAACCCTATAGTATCACATAACTATAGGCACTTAACACACGCGTAACACATACCTCAATGCAAAGACCACTATGCGCCTCATAACACGCTCTCTTTACATCTCCAAGGATTTTAATAGCACGAAGCACTCCATATCCAATTAGGCACTTAACTTTCTTATACAGCTCTCCCTCACGGCCGTTCGCTTCATACAACATATATCACACTACTTTAACTCAGATACAATTTCGGGCACCGCATCTGTACATACACCCTCGCACCGAGGACTGTCTTTACTCAACAACCAAACCTTGCTCTTTCTTGCTTACCTGCTTCGAACCACTCACTTTTACCACACCCCTCCGCAAATTCCTACTCAACACACCTACGATCTTATGGTCAGCTGATAATATATATCGCATTCTTCAGACGCATTTATTTTGCCGTGACATCGTAGGTTCTGCCGAATGTTTCCTCATATGATTTGTCAATCTATTCCTTGACGTAAGATACGTAGGTAAAAGGGGAGAACTGATAGAAGTGGACGTGGTCATAGTTTCAATCATGATATTAGGCAATGCCATACTACTCCATAAAACAGGAATCCTTACCTCCTACTAATGGAGAGGCCTAGAAGCTTAATTCTCGTTCTCATTGCCTGAGTAAGAATCGCTAGCAATATCGAGTCTATTGCTCGGAGACCTAATGATGCCGAGAAATCTACTTTGGGAACCAAGCTTCTAAGTTAAAACAGTGTCGACACCTCTTACTTGAAAGGTTAATAACTCATTCGGTCGATGACGAGACAAAGTGCTCATAAATCAGGCCAGATAGTCGTCGTTATTTACTCGAAATCTCATTATGTTGTAAAAAGAGAATTTAGTATATATATATTTCGAAGAAGAGCGAGCCAGAATGGTGAATGGCAGATGTATTTAGAAAAAGGCGCCAATTTGTATTCTGCGTGCGCTGTGTAGGAGAAGCCTAATAGTGGTTATCAGGAGAGAGTGAAATATATGATGTCTGGCCATTCCAATGAGTTTCTGTAGATAGGCTAAATAGTTTTGTGTTTGAGTCTTCGAGTGAAAAAGACGCGAATTGAGAAGTGCACTATCAGGATTTCAAATGACTAAATAGAGCGCTGATCTTATGCGTATGTTGATAATAAAGTGCTTAGTATAAGTGGAGAATTTACATTTACTGTGTTTGTGTGATTCATAGAAGATTGGTACAAAAATTGGTTAATTATAAGAGATTGATTATAAAGTGTGTATATAGATTTGGATTTTGCACAGTATCGAGCCATCTTTTAAGGGGTAGATTGGTCTCGAATGACGTAGTCTCTGATTTTTTGTCAGAATACCTCGCAATGCACGCTCTCATCTCGCGATCGAGCGGGAATGACGGGCAGCATTACGCAGATTCATTTTGATTACACATTAAATCATGCCCATACTTCAAGATGATTATTGTTTTAAGCAGTTGTGCACCCTATAGATTATAAACCACTTTCATCATTTACTACATACGGGACAGACGCCTATTTATACAAGGAGGGGGTTAGTATTTACTCACAAAGTTCACTACCTTATACGCCTTAGCATAATTTTACGATATGAGCAACAGAACGACATGAGCTTTTAAAGTTGAGTAGAGATTAAATTCAGATAGGTATGAGTAAGGATATAAGAATAGATGGATAGAGAATTACCACAAAACAGAGGTGGTGGGAAAGTAAAGTGAAAGTACACCACTTAGCAACCTCGCCCTGGAGTTATCATTAGTCAAAACATATATATACCGTTATTAGCGCAGATACAGCACCTATTGTGCTACGAAGTCGTCGTTATGGTTAGGTTATGGTAGCGAGTGATAAAGTTGCCATCGAGGCATCTGTGCGTTATTTTATATGTATTACGTTCAGTTGACTCATCATAGGATATATTACTTAGAGATAATAAGCAATCAAGCATCTAGCCATTACAAAGATATGAGAGGGTCAAGTTGAACTGGAAAGTACGTAAACAGTTTATATTAATGCACTTTTTAGCCTGATTGCCTATCGCCACTACGTCCAAAAGTCGGGCTGTAAACCGGAGCCCCCCCCTCCCAGATATGAGAGCAGTACTAGTCTATAACACGCGTCCTACATCGGGCCAATTGATTGCAATCACTCTACATCAAGAGCAAGAGACGACTCAAGATAAAAAGTGAAGAAAGCTGCATAATTTGTGAATTTTTAGAGTGATTGGTCCATGCGACTAAAGGAAAAACCAATTGTCATGTGGAGGTTTTATACAAGACTTAAATTTTATTGATGTCATTAGTTTAGGCCAACGAGTAGATATATATATTAGATAGGAGAGACTGAGCAGGTATGATCGTAAGAATGAAAAGACAGCAACGCGTAAGTATTTTATGAGGATATATCTATGGGAGGACCATGGAGATTATTTAGTAAAAGTTGCGGTTATAAAGATATTGATATTTATTACTAACAAAAGTTATTTATATCAACAATCAAGCTGAAGAAATAGAATCGGAAAAGGATTAATAAGAATCAAGAGGCAATTATCAGAAATAAATTAAATGCCCGAAGAGTTGATGATATTTAGAGTATAACGCGATGAAGGTGGGGTCATCCTAGTGAATATAATCAGAGTGGTAATAGATTAACGAGGTGCGGTGAGAAGATCATTAATGAATAAATAGTTTATAGTAGAGATAAAAACAGTATACTGATCACTTTATTGATGAAATCATTATTGACTAGATGACAAGAAGACGTCGCCCCATCAACAACAGCCTATAATATTGAAGATAGGATTTATGCAAAGTAAGATCTAGATATAACGTACGCTAGAGAAGGAGGATAATCCATTAAGGTAGGGAAAACACTGGCGAGTGTGATACGTGTGCCATCAGTTTGGTATCATAAATGTTTTTGTACTCATGATCAACGTACTAATCACACACAAAGTCTCCGTAGTATCCTTAAGAGACGAATAACCCATAAATCCGGTAGGTACTTATATTATAGATATGGACAATCATAGGTATCGCCGTATACACTTCGTGACAAAGCTTGAGAGCGTTAATGGTGCGATCGGAGTGAAGTTTTCAGATGGTAATTTATAAGAAGTGAGTTGAGAAGGGTTTCTGTAAAGATTTAAGATAGAATGAACTTAATTGTGACGAGCTATAAGGCGACTATAATAAGTCTATGTAGGTATTAGATTAGCAGGCTTCTTTTTTTTCAGGAAATAATAGGTTGAGTTAAATGTGAGAGCTTTCACAACACTTGAGGGAGGGAAAGTGCTAGTATTTGAGGAAAAGTGAGAATATAGTTGAGCGGGGGCCGAAGAGATTAAGCCTTCAGGTTTGAGAGAAATTTAGCACAATCACAATGATTCAAGATCGAATATAGCAGGTATAAGGATAGAGCGATTACAGAGTCCGACTAGAGATGAAAGTAATTTGTCAGTAGGAGAACCAAGGAGGGTTAGCACGCACTTATCTTGTTGAATAGCCAGCTTAGCATCGTACGACAGATTGAATCCTGCAACGATTAATCTAGCTGAGAATGAAAATTGGCTAGAGTAATAGGAGGAGAATTTTTTCCAACACCCACGATATTACGCGCACTGTCTCTAGCCCTGATAAATGTCCAAGAGAATACACGATCGAGTCACATATAACCATGGATATGAGTGAATAGATAAAGATTTAAGTTTTAAGAAGCGAATGAATTGAGAGAAGTATTGAAAAATTTAGTGCAATATGATTAAGGATATGAAACTGCACAATTTATATATTTAGATATCCCACTTCAGACGAATTACAGTCACCGTCTTTTGATCTTTTAAATCTTTAATATGTCATCATTATTCCTTAATTATTATAAGTGAGGTAGTCAGCAATTTGCTAATTCATACTTTTGCAAAGACATTGAGAAAGCCTTTACTAATTATAGTTCATGGTTATCTAAAATAAATTTTATACATTTAGTTATGAGGATCAGCCATTGACCTCGAGAGAAAGTTAGTGTACGTTGACTAACAAGCATTAGGTCGTCTATTCAATTTCCATTATAGTAAAATTGACTATGTATTTGCTTCATATATTGCAATTATGGATTTATTACTTGATCATATTTGTATTTATTATTAATTAGTTATTATTATAGTTTATATTTATTAGTTATTATTAGTTATTATATCTATTATTATTATTAATTAATTATTTATTATTATTATAACTATTATTATTATTAATTATTATTTATTCATTATTCATATTTTTTTCGTTTATTGTTTTTTCATTATTATTATTATTCTTATTATTATTATTATTTATTATTCATTTTATTTATTATTGATATTTAATTTTAATTGTATTTTATTAGTTTATTATATTATTGTAAATTATTATTGTAATTGCTATATGAAAGACTTCAATGGAATGCAAAAATATTATGTAACTGCTTTAAATTATATAATGTTTGGTGGTACAGTTGAATTTTACCCTGGACACCTCTGCATGATAATAAAGTTTTAGCATCCTTAATGAATATTCTATACAATTTCTTCAGTTATTAATATTACAACCAATGATTTATAAATTTTTTTTATTTTCTAGGCTTTGATCATACGTTTTGGTAATTCAGATTTGCATCTTATCGAGCCCTCAACTATCGTATATAGGTAATTAACCAAAACTCTCTAGGTAATCATTAGGACTTATAATTATTATGAGTGTTTATATGATATAAAATTAAATAATTTATATTCATATTTGTGTTTATTTTAATTATAATCCTATTAGAATTTTGTATCAAAGCGTTATTTAGTATTATGTTATAACACGAGTATATCAGTTATTTAAATATTATTTACTGTAGCTTAGATACGATCAGGTACTTATGGACCTAAACAACCTTTTGTTTATGTAATAAGTATTACTATTAATACCCGCAAATAATTGAGTCATATATGAATATTAATCAATGTTTGATTTATTTTTAATAAATTTATCAGACTTTCTATCTATTACCTTTCATACTATTAAATTCGTGACAATATGCTGGTCTATTCAAAAATCCCCACCAACTATTATATATAGTATATATTTATTTAAATATAATTAATAATATACTATATAAATAATATTTTAAATTTATAGTATATAATTTCTTTGTACTTTCCATAAAATATAATTAATATCAATAAGATATATATATACTTATAATTATAATAATATATTAATATATATAATAATCATATATTATAAATTGATACTTAATATAATATTATACTATAATATAAGATATTAATTATTATTAATATAATATATTATAATATAGTTATAATATATTATAAGTGTATATACTAATATATATATTATATATATAATATATATTAAATAATAATATATATATTATTATTATATATTATTAATAGGCCTATATATATATAGATATTATATAAATATATATGAGTTATAATAATATTAATATAAATTAATAATTATATATATTTAATATATAATAATATTATTATATAATATATTTATTTAATATATTACTTTATATTATAATAAATATATCGTATTAACTATTACTATATATATAGTACACAATTATCTATCTTCACCACACCGACGGATAGAGGACGACAATTGACGCACGCAAGAGAGAAGAAACACAAGAAATTTTGGTTATTAGAAGTATTTATTATCAATTAAACTGACGCTACGTCCAGTGAGGATCATCTGATGCCACTCGACCATCGGCCAACTTTATTGATATTACTCCTCAATATGTCATCGGGTCAGCCGTTCTGGCCGATCCGGCGACGAACAAAAAATTCACTCAAGTCGATAACCCCATCTACCTCATGGAACCTAAATATTATTAAGTATATATCTAATATATATAATATATACTACCCGCTAGAGTGGGACCTTTCAACTAAATGGCATTCCGTCAATTGTAGGTAGACCATATGGTTGAGGCCTAATACATTTAGTGATCTCATTGCTACGCTGGGGCAAAATGCCTCAGTGGGTTTCGGCAACAACCAGGCATGTTATAAATGCGCCGCGCGCCCATCACTCTGTGGCGTATAGGCGTTCATGCACACATTCTTCATACATGACCTTTAGCCATACTGGCATTTATAAAGTTAATCAGCAAGGGGAACATTTCGATTACACTCCTATTACACGAGCATCTCATCCATAAACATTGTGCAGAGAGAGAGAGATATATCACATTATCATCTCTTTTCTCTATACGATTTATCTTTAAACCAATTGGTATACATAATTATCTACCTAAACAACCCTTAATACAACCCGGACTTATTCATCCATACTCGACGCACATGACAAAACCATCTTCTGAGATCATACTGTTCATTTATAATTCTATACGTTCTCAATTATACCTATTCTTGTTTCACGAACATTACTCAACTTGCCCTATATAATACTAGTTTCCTCATTGCTTAATATCTATTCTGCTTACTATACACCTCATATAACATACGGCTCCCTAATGAATATTGCTCCAAATGCATCATTAGTATACTTGAACATACTAAATTGTACTATAACTATTATTATTAGTCTATTAACGGAACATAGAATATATATCCTGTAGTGAACTATCATATGGAGGACTTCTATATATATTAATTATATCACATTTATATGTACTATTAATTATAGTAGAAGTATACAGGTGTATAACGTACTATCACTACTATATATATAATATTACTACATTTATATATATTAAGTATATATATATCATATATAAATAATATATTATCGTACTACTATAATTAATATATAATAATTATATATATCAATATTATATATTAAAAATAATATATATAATATTATCATATATATATATATATTATGATAATTATTATTATAGTTATTCATAATTATATTTATTTAATATCCGTATTAGTTATATATATATAGCTATAGATATATATATGTATATATGATTGATATATATTATATAGTGTGATTACATATATATATATATATGATATACTATAGGTATATATATAATATACTATCACTATCGGGTCTTGGTATGTTAGTTATATATATATATATATTATATATATATCTATATATATATATAATATGAATATATATTAATATATATATTATATATAGTATATTATATACTAGCTATATCTATAATTTATATTATATATTTTATTAATGTGAGTGAATATAACTAAAGAAGTTTACCAACCAGCTATCATAATCTCGAAACTAAGAATAGGTAATATGTACACACACACCTCTGTAATTTAACTATAT
>JABUQX010038454.1:0-7500 GCA_015478945.1 Trachelipus rathkii
CCATTCTCCATCATCTAACACCTTCCCCTGCCACCCACTCTAATTCTTTCAAAACCCCATCCAATGAGAAAATTGAATAACCAAGAGACTAACACCATCCCATTGTCTCCACTCGCGTATAATGTTAAACTAATCACTTCAATCTCCATTTCATTCTCACAACCACTGTTATACTTATTCATCATACATACTTTTTGATTCCATCAGAAGTCCTACCACCATGCACCACTATATACTAACACACTACCATGGAAGCTTCTTATTAATCCTATCATACGTTGTTACAAATTAAAGCTATATACAATTTATTCTTCTTTCTCCCTAATTTTCTCCAATCATTTGTTTCAAGCTAAAGAGTTGATCCAACACATCTATCTACACACACTTACCACACAATCTCTACCAACAGTCCTTCAGCACTCGAGCGCTACTCTTTTTCGACCAAGAATACCAAGCATATATCTTCCCTACACTACACTCAATAAAACTAATTCCCCTATATTCCTACAGTTACCCTGTATCTCCTTACCCCTTATATAAAGTACTATTACTGCTCTCCTCCGATCCCTCGGAACATATACCCTCCTATAAACCTTTAGTTTCACACTCCAACATCCAATCAATCAACCATCTTGCGCCTCCGTTCTGATCATTTCACCAGTAAATTTCATCTCTATACTTGCAGAGTTACCATTTTTCAACTTTCTCACTCTACCCATACCTTCCAACTAATCCTCATCCCCTAAATAATTTATTCGTTCTTGTCACCATCAACCCACATCATCATCGTTCCTATCTAACC
Organism: Trachelipus rathkii; assembly: GCA_015478945.1. NCBI lineage: Eukaryota > Metazoa > Arthropoda > Malacostraca > Isopoda > Trachelipodidae > Trachelipus > Trachelipus rathkii. The sequence goes on from JABUQX010038454.1 coordinate 803, forward strand.
TCTTTCATCATGCCAATTTATATAATTTTCTAAGTATTCCTCCACACTCCCTCACATCCTTTCATCATTTATAATCACATTCCATTCATATTCTAGCCAGATTTCCCTTTATCTCATTCTTAACCTATCGCGCTTCCTTCAGAAGAACTTCCTATTCCCTTATAAGTCCCCATTCATCCTTCTCCCATACTGACTGTTCTGTTACCTCTTTTTTCCTCCTACTTATGCACCTTTTAGATATTTCTTTTTCCTTCTATAATCATCCAAACATCTTTCTTTCGAAACTTTCATCATTGGTTTTTAGGTACATTCATACCAATGCTTCTTTTTTACTTTAACTGCTTGCTTGCATCAACCTCTTCATTCCATCACTCACTGTAAACATTCTTACTTCTTAATTTAGCACATTCACATACTTTCTTTGCACTGCTAACAAATGCTTTTCATTTACTCCCAAATTTGTTGTTTAAAACTGTTCAATTTAACTAATTTACAAGCGCTTTTAAATACTTATCCTATTTACCTTGTCACTTGACTTTTCACTCTTAATTCTACCCACTTCCTTCCTTATCACCTTCCCTCTCCACCCAAGCCCCACTAAACTTATTTTTATATAAAACAACATTAAGTAGAGTAATAAGTACGACTAGCGATTGCAAATGTGCAAAAGCATACATGCAACATCTGCCACTGATGCCGAGCGCGCGTCAGCGCGGGACGTACATTTATGATGCTTATGTTTTTTACTGAGTAATTTCTATGTACGATATTATGAGTTATATAATTATTATATATTGTACTCTCTCCCCCTTTTATTACGTCCTACCCCGCGTTGTATTTACGTTATGTTGCGTCTACCGTTGCGCCACAGCGAGTGTTATGTTGATGACGCAGTCCATCACTTATTACACGAAGTGATTTACAGCACACACAGTACATCTATTCACCGCACCACACACACACGTTTACCCTCTGCCCCCCGCTTTTTATTCTCCTAACCCCCTCCATTCCCCGCTATATTCTTTTCTACTTAGCTTGGTGTGCCATGCCATCAATGCGTTTAACCCTACCCTTGTCTGCTTGCCGATGACTAGATCATCATCTACTCTTCTCGCCTACGACACAGACACAACTCTGCTTTACGCGCGCGCCCGTTATACTATCGTCCTGTCCCCACCGTATCGCTTTCCGCCCTCCAGGCCACACTCCCGCTGCGCCGGCCACGAGTTTCGCGCGTTTGGTATTACTGTTTCTCTTTTCGTTCGCATCGTCTATTGAGGATGAGGGGTTTTTTCTCCCCTTTACTCCGCCCACTCTTCTTAGTTCCCCCCTTGTTGAGAATATAAAGATTGACGGATAAGCTTCAAGCCCAGTCCTCACATCGCTCGAGCACGTGTTGATCGCAGTAAGTCGAGACTAACTTTACCGGCTGAGCGCCTTTCAGACCTTATTTGAATTCATGTTTTATTACAAATCTGGTTCAAAGTGGTATTAAATAATACGAAATAATATGAATAAATTTTCAATTCCTCATGCAATGCTTGTGAGCTCCATGGTTGAATTAGAGGCTCATGAGGTTGCGGTTCAAAATAGCTTAAATCGGAGAAAAGGTATCCCTTGTAGTTTTCGGGGTGGGGGTATGATGCGATTTATAATTTTGTTCGATATAGATTTGGAATAGGGTTTAAGATAGGGTTTGAGATGATGTTTGAGAATATATTAAACTTAGTATTATATATATAATATATTATATATATAATAGTTTACAATACATTAATTATTATAATAAAAATAGTATAGTATATAATTATATATATATATATATAATGATATATACTATATAAGTTAATTATATAGAATAATATTACTGCCGTATGTCTATAATATATTACTATGTAGTATTTATATATATATAATATATATATATAATATATATATTATAATAGTATAAATATATATAATATTTATGATATTATTATATATATATATAGATTAATATAATATTATTTATTACTCCCTGTGCTTATTATAATAATTTTATATTATATAGTTATATATTATAAAATATATATATAATATATAGTATTAATATATATTTTTTTATAATATAATATACTGTATAATATAATAAATTTTATATAGTTATAATATATATATATATATAATAAAGTCAATCACTTCACAAATTTTTTTCTTTTTTGTACCATCTCTACCTTTATGTTATTATTATTAGTTATTATTATATTATTATATCTATTTGATTATTTATATTATTCATATTATTATATTATCATATTATTATTATTATTATTCAGGATTATGTATTAATTTATATTATACTATATTAATTATTATTATTATTCATTTTATATTATTAATAATTATTTATTATATTATTATTCGTGCTCAATTAGTTTAATCACATAGCTACGAAAGTGATTAACTCTGGACTTTTTTTTTTTCTTTAGGATTTTTTTCCCCATTTATTTTTTTCTTCTGTTCTTACAAACATTCACAAAATCTTACATCAGCTCGAAGAACCAGAGTCAAAACCAAATGCCACAACACATCCATGAAATAACGTAGCAACTAACAGACAACTTCATCAGCTAACATAAGTAAGCAACAACCACATCCACCTGTTCAGCAAGACAAAATATGAGCAACACGAAAACATACTACCGATCCCCAAGAAAGCTATGAAAGTGTCTTTTTTATTCTTACCTTTTTTACTATTTCTAGTTTTCCGTTCTTTACTTCTTGTCTATCTCCTTAGTGTCTTTCTTCTCCTTCTCTTAATTCTTCTAAATCGATTATGTATTATCTATTGAATATTATTATATTATTAACATTATACTTATTTTATTAATTATATTTTATATATTTACTTATAATTTTCATTATTATATTATTAATTATTATTAACTCGCTAGCCGTACCCATCCCTTTGAGAGAAAGATTTAGAGAGAGACTGAGAGAGAGGATGAGAGAGAGAGATGAGATGAGAGATGAGATGAGAGAGAGAAGAGGAAATTGCCTACGCAGTCAATAGTGATTATCGATTTTTCACTATTCCTTATGGACCAGGCTTCAATGTTAATTATTTAATATATATCATATATTATAAATTTATGTAATACTATTAATATATATAGATATAATATATATATATAATATATATATATATAATTAGTATATATATATATATTATATATTATCATATTATATATATATTACTATATATATATATATACATTATATTATATTAATAGTATATATATATTATATATATATATATATATTATATATTAATTAATATATATATAATATATTATATATATTAAATTTATTATATATATCAGATTTATTTATAGTTTATTTACTTATTTCCAGTTAAATGTAACACCATCGCTGATTCCAAACGCACTTATCCAGTAGAGACTTTATTGCAAAAAGAATGTACATAAAAGAAGAATTTTCGCAGCGAGCTGGAAAGCGATCCTTCCTCCCAGCCCGCTCGACTCCTAGGTCCTGAGAAACGGAGCTTAATCCTTTTCGCATGCGATGGCGTTTCCAGGTAGTGAAGAATAAGATTTAAAGAGTGAATTTTTCCGGCTAGAGGCTCATGCTATTTTATTCATTTAAAAAAAAAAACAAAACCGCCCCTTAATCATGATAGCAGCAACAATAAAACCACAAGCACCAACAGCCATGACTAGCTGAGACAATGTCGAAAAATACAGTGGATAATGAAGAGTTTATAAATACTCTAAATGTTTATTGCATCAGTAAATATTATAATGTGAGTTTATTCATATATTATGACAATATATATTATATTATAATATATATATATATTATTATATATATATATTATATATATATAATTATATATATAGATATAATATAATTTTATAATATATATATAAGTATATCATCTCCACCCGCAACATCCCCTTGTGTGTCAGGCGGGAATATAGTAAATTCTCCAGAACTTCTGTTCTTATCAATGTATATTAATATTAGATTAGATTAGATATAGATTTATGGGTGTTCTCTTTGAGGCCCCTTTCACTGCACCCACTTGATTCTTTTGGTAACACGCCCTTGTCTATTTAAAACTCCTGTGTTCTCCGATTTCCGCCAGGAATTGCAGGACTCTCCATGGAGACGAAGTTGTATATCTGTAAGTCTTCAGCACTAGTCCCTCTGCCTAATACCAATATCTTTGCCAGCTTAAAGCTTCGCAATTAAATAGAATGAGTTCTGCCGTCTACGCTTCACGGCGGGTATTCGGTTATAACACATTCAAACTTCCCATTCTTATGTGATAGATCTGACTGGCCCATTGCCAGTCAGAATTCCAGTACAGAATTCGAAGAATCCAGATCAATACTCAAGCAAACGCATATGATCCTTGTCCTTTCTCTTGAAGAGGCGTCACATCAATCTTTAGCGTGTCTGAGACCAGGTATGACTTGTCAGAAATGGTCAATAGCTTTGTTATTCCATATGACTCAGCTGTTCTTTCATATGGCTTTATGAAAGGCAACAAAAGTGTTCCAGGTTTAGTAAGGTAGTCTCAGCTCCTTTATTAGGAAGACGATCTGCCCCTTCAGTGTCTGGTAAATCCTGATGCCCTACCACCCATATCAGAGAAACTCTGATATGTAGGGCCAGCGCTGTAGGCGAACGCGGCATTGCCAGACCAGCATTGCCATATAACTGTATGAATTTATAGTCCCAATAGCTTTCTGGAGGTCTATTTCCAAATGAATTTTTGCTCCGCTCAATTCCTTTTTTAATTTTACCCAAGCAAACGCAGTTGAAGCCTGACCTTCAACTTGATAGATAGTCATTGATGCTCCTACGATCATACTGTGCTTGCAGTTGAGTTCAACCAGGCCAGCGCCAACCTCATCGTCTATCAGCGATTCATCTGTAAACCATGGAACAGTTCCTGGATCAAGTTTAGGACCTCCATTTTTTCACGTTTGATGTTCAATAAGAAGTGTTTTATTACAGTAATAATAATCGTCATCCCCAGTTCATTACTGCCTCGTCTCTTCCTTAGCATTACTTTAATCCAGATGATTGTTAAGTGCCTTTGACGGTCGCAGCCATCTCTATTGTTACATGTGAAGTATTATTAAAGGCTCCTTGATTGTCCAGGAAAACATACATTGCCATTTCTAAACGTTCCAGCCGCTGGAACATTTAGAGATTTTTGGTAGCTCGTTACTACCTATAAATCTAACCTCGTTCTTTCTGGAGCCAATGGAGAGAGGATTTATTTTATAATTGTGGAAACCTCAGAAAAGAAAATTCACCTTAACCAGTGAGTCTAGCAATTAAGCAAATCAACGATTGGCGTCATACAAAACTTTGTGTCCAGATTGAAGAGGACGCTGGATTAAACTAAAGAAAATTGATTTAAACCAATTTTTAACAAAGATACCAGTGGCATGGCATCAAGGGAAAGGTATTACATAATTACTCCCATCGGATATTATTATTTACATCATTTCCAACAAAAATAATTAAAAAAATTAAATTACAGAAAAAATAACTGTATAGACCAAATTAACAAGGACAGCTGGGTGTTTCTTCCTCATCAACTGAGGCACTCCCGTCTTCACTCAGGGGTGCTGACCACTCCCGGCTGTTTCTTGTGGGGGCGGACCATACTCATACGGTCTCGCCTCCGCCAAGGTAACCTCCTCTCCCACCTGGAATAAGGATTTCATATAGGTCATCATATCCTATATGATGGTATACTTTTAAGTCGCACTTGGTTGAATTGGTAGGTGAGATTGTAATTATTCGATCTTAGCTTCGCTTTCGAGTGCTAGTTCAGAGATAGGACCATATGTGCTGTCACACCCTTGTAACTGCCTTCTCAAGACCTTCTACTCTTCCTCTTTCATTCAAAAGGCAAGAATTCTCTCATTGTTTTCCTTTTCAATGTTTTGAAATAGACTAATCAATATTATGGGCCAACAGATTTTATCTCTCTTTACTGACCTTAGACTGACTAGTTCCCAGGTCATTAACTTCTCAGTTGTGAACTGTGACTTAGCTGTGACCTTGTCCTTACAATTGAGCAGCAGCCAAAAGTACTAGGAAACCTTGGACTTGCATTGCTGCCATCAGATTCTATATTCCTATTCAGATAGCTTCCTGTATGATCCTCATTGAGTCTATTAACAGGAGCTCTCAAAGCTCTGTGTATTCTTTGTTTGGGGACTGCTTCTAATTTGAATCCACTCACATCATGTCTAGTAACAGTATGAGAACTTCTAATGCCCTTCCACTGCTCCAGGAATGTTTCCTGGGTGTTTCTTCTGGAGTAATTTTACTTGACCTCTTTTTTCTTTTCCGCCGACCTCTGTCAAATAAGCAGAAGGGCCAGTTGGCCAGCTCCTGAAGAACTATGTCCGTTCTTCACCAACCACTTGTACCACTTCATGCTAGAGACCCAGAAGAGAAACGTTGTCCGATGAAACCTCTGTATACAGACTCCTCAATGGTGACCGATTCGTGTCATTAAAAGCTTGTTCCTTACTCGAAAATCTAATAAGAACGTAAAATCTTTTAGCTATACTAGTGAAAGAGAGAGAGAGAGAGAGAGAGAGAGAGAGAGAGAGAGAGAGAGAGAGAGAGAGAGAGAAAGAGAGAGGGAACAAAAGAGAAAATGT
>JABUQX010038454.1:10000-12500 GCA_015478945.1 Trachelipus rathkii
ACCATGGTGTGTGAGAAGAGTGGTGACATCACAGTAAGTGTTGGAAGTGATCGCCATCAGCATCAAGGCATGCCTGTACACGCTTGCCCATGTTAAGGAAGGTTGCTGCCAACATTTCGGGAGCCACAGCGTCAATTCCTGTCGAATGTTTTCTTTCAGTTGCATGAGAGTCCTTGGCTAGTTGCGATACACTTTCCCGTTCAGTATAGCCCATAGAAAGAAATCCGCTGGGTATGAATAGGTGATCTTGGTGGCCAAAGTCCCTTGAAAATGACCCGATCCTCAAAGAAGGACTTAATTGCATGCATGCTGAATTTGCTGACGTTGGAAGTGTGACAAGTGGTGTTATCCTACTGAAAATAGTCAGTACGGAGTTCCTTCATAATATAATCTAATACAAAGAGTCTACGCAATTTAAAAAGAAAAAAAACTTAACTCCTTTTAAGGAGAAGAGTAAGTAGAGTAACTGGTAGTAGGAACCAACGAACGAACATATGCGTTTGAGAAAGCAAACATTGTAACGGGAGAGCAGGGGGAATTATGTGGAGGGTATTAGAATAAGAATTCCCGGGGTAATGTGGAGGGATTATTCTGGGCTCAGTAAAACAAGAAATGAAATAAATAATACTTAAATTATAATAATTCCCACTAGTCCCAATTAGAATAAGAAATAAAACAATGAATTCTACAAACCGTGTTATTGTCCAAATTGGATGGATATATGAGAATCTGATTTCCACAACGAAGACTGCAACTCCGAATAGAGATAAAGCTAGGCTTTAATCTACAAGAGGATTTGGTGGAGGGCCAAGTAGTTCGTTCTCTTATCGCCGCCGAAGTTTGGGTTGAAAGATGGTCAATGATAAGTTCAAAAGTTGGGGATAAAGAAAACGGTCTGAACTTTATACATTTATTCTGTATGAATATTGGAGGAAAAAAAGTGATATTAGACCACAAATGGGGAGTTCGGTTTATATGCCGAATCGCAAAGAGTATGATGAGCTGGTTTGACCAAGAAAAAAGAGAAGAAAATACTTTTTCTGCGATACAGAAATATGCTGAGCAAGGTATATGATTTCGGTGTGATGTGAGGGAATAAGATGCAACAATAAGGTTTTAACTTAACTGCGATTATTGTAATCTTCTAATCTCAGATATTCCTGTTATATGTCCCAAGGATGGAGTTCTTATCATAGGTCCCAAGGTTGGAACTCTTATCATAGGTCCCAAGGATACAAAGCTATATAGGTTATAGGATAGAACCTATAAGGATAAAGTGGGAAAACATATTATCCTTTCTGGAATTATGAATGGAAGATGCTATTAAATGAAACCTAAATATAAATGTATTACCCTTAACGGAAGATGAAGAGCTGTCAGTTAAGGGTGTTCTATTTGGGTATTCCTCTGAGTATCTGATAATTATCTGAAAATATAGGACAATGGATAATCACCAATGCTTCATATGTGTAAGTTACTATATGACATATGAACCATTAGGTGATTATTTCAGAATATGAAAGAAATAGGAGTTTAACTGAAATACCACCTACTTATCAAGATGGTTTAAATAAATCTGAATAACCTCATAAAGATTCCGAAACAACAAAGAATAACCTGTAAATTATTTATTTATACTTGTCCTAAAGAAGATGAGAAATGATTATTCAGGAACATTACTACAATGGTGTTGGGTCCTATTTCAAAATATATACACATAACAAAAAAAAAAAGACATTTAATTTTCTAATAATGGTCAGCAATCATGGTGAATAATTAAATTACTATGATGGCTATGTACTGTATTGAAACGGGTACACAAAAATAACGGCAATGAAATATGCAGCCCGTTATAACTTACGATGCGAAAACATAACTAACTGCTTGATTAGAAATGAAAAAAGAAAAAAGAAAAAGTTTGATATATATATATATATATATATATATATATATATATATGATATATATATATATATATATATATATACTGCTATATATATATATATATATATATATATATATATATATATATATATATACTCATATATTATATATCACCTCAAAAACGCGTACTTCTCTCTGTATGAGTTCGAATCCTCGTTAAATACAATGAACGGACTAAAATTGTCGTTAGTAGAAGATTGCTCTGCAATATTTATTGCAGTTTACGGCATAGTGTATTACATTAATCTCAATACACACACATCACAACAAACATAGCCAACACATCAGAACAATCTTTTCACATACAAATCACCCTTCTCATGCTTCTCCCATTGGAAAGGCCGCGTATTAGGTTGTGAACCCACACATACGGTGGTAAGCGCTTCGACTGCGTTGCTCTGAAGCAGGGCTTGCTATCAGGCCTCAATATCCTTGCACTTTACCACTGGTCAAAAACCATACAAATACTTCCCTGACCAATTTCCGATCTCGGGATTGAGGCTATGTGGTGAGAATAACACACACACACACACACACACACATATATATATATATA
>JABUQX010038454.1:25000-52500 GCA_015478945.1 Trachelipus rathkii
CCCCCAAAAAAAAAATTCGAATTCAAATTTCAAATCATATCGACAAAGTGCTTTTCATTTGACGCTCGGCGGGTCAGATTTCCAGTTATTCAAATGCAAATAATATACAAACTAAGAAGAAGACACGGGAAAATGCTCAAATGAACGTTTTCGGCTTCTAGATAAGTGTTTTTTTCACTTTGTTTGCTCAAATAGGTGAAATTTTCCGGAGATTATGCTCAATATTAATGTTTCCGTTTTATAATGAAAAACCACAATGATCATACCAACCTTACTTTCGGTTTTTCAATAACGAATCTTTTGAAACACTAAACATAACAGTAAAAATTCATTTAAAAACTTCTTAACAAAATTTTGAAAATAGTTTACAATTATATGGATTCGCTAATAATTTACGATATTTGACATTTTAACAATCATGTAGGTGGCATTTTTCCATTTTAACATGACAGAATTTTTATCTATCTAGACTCTCATGTGCGACTTTTAGTAACACCACTGCTCATAGGCAGGGCTTTATAAAGAGTGTATTCACTTTTGTTTCTGAGTGGGAAGAAACTAAGTGAAATAATAACTCACATTAACTCTGATCAATCTCGGACCATAATTTCTGCTTCTGGGCGAGCGCTTGACTATATCATGAATCTTTACACAAAAGCAATTCTTGTTCCACAAAATATTATATACTCAAAATATTGAGAATTATTTTCTATTTATTTATTACTTTCTTGCTATTGCAGATATCTGTGAGCATTTAAATTATGGGCATATTCCTTCGTGATAAATTTTGCTGCTGTGACTGTTTCTTTGTCATACCGTGGTGAGAATTATATTTTACTTAATATACATGCATACAGGTAAAAGGTCTGATTACGAACAGCCCTAAGATATCTGCATGTTGTTTACTGGAGAGGAGATAGAGGAGGGAGGTGGCAAGAAAGATGATTAGGAGTATCAGTCGTTTGCTCTTACTGATTTTCAAAAATATTTTCATTTCATTTGAGAGAAGGCCGCTACAATCGTACATCAAATATATATATATATTTATATATATATATATATATATATATATATATATATATATATATATATATATATATAATAATATATATATATATATATATTTATTTATATTTTTATATATATATATATATATATATATATATATATATATATATATATATATATATATATATATATATATATATAAATATATATATATATATATACGGTATATATATATATATATATATATATATATATATATATATATATATATATATATATATATATATATATATATATATATATATATATGTATATATATATATATATATATATATATATATATATATATATATATATATATATATTTATATATATATATATATATATATATATATATATATATATATATATATATATATATATATATATATATATTAATAACGGTTTAACTTTAAATATTTATCACCAAGATATATTTATATATATATATATATATATATATATATATATATATATATATATATATATATATATATATATATATAAAGTTTATCTTATAAATTGCTCAGAGCTTATCTGATAGCGAACATTTGCAAAAATACAATGCTCATATACAATTTGATAATTACATATCACTGCATACTAATAAAATGAATAATGTTAATTATTTAATATTGACATTTAAAAAAAAAATTTAAGCTAAAAATAAAGGAAGAAAAATTGATAATTAGATGTGGCTCTCTTCTCTGTAGTACTACCATAGTATAGGCATTTACTATTACATTTACTATTCTTATTCAAACTCTCCAAGGCTTCTCTCAATTTTTTATCCACTGTATATTCTCTCTCAGCACTCTTCACAGTCTCTCCCTAGGCAATGAATCAAAAGCTTTCCTCTGATCTATGAAAGCTACATATGATCGTTTATTATATTCACATACCTTTTCTAACATAATTCTCAAGGCGAACAAGAGATCCGTCTTGTTTCTGTTCTTTCTATCTCCTTGCTGCTCTTTTCCCAGTCTGGGCTCTTCTACCATTCTCAGACTTCTCTCTAGTATCCTCTCACATGTTTGCCAAGTGGTCAAGTAAGGATATTCCCCTGTTGTTTTAACAGTCTCCTGTATCTCCTTTTCCCTTATGTATTGGAACTATGACTGACTTTCCTAACCCCTCTGGTACTTCGTTCTCGTTCCAACGCCTATTGAACAATTTCAGAATTACTTTAATTTTCTCTCCTCCCTCTTTTATTAGTTCTATGGGTATCTCATCATCCCCCGGTGCCTTACCGTTCATCATCGCTTTCAGAGCTACCTCCAACTCCTCCATAGCAATCTCTTCCTCCTCCTCATTATCTCCTCCTTCAATTATCTCTTCTCCCCCTCTCCTCTACATGCTCATTTACATTTAACAGTTCTCTGAAGTAATCCGTCGATCTCCTGTTTATGTCTGTTGATCTCACCAAAACTTCTCTTTACGTATTCTTGATATTGCGCACTTTCCTCTTTGATCCTCTATACGTTTTTGTCAGACTAAAAATCTTCTTCCTTTCTTCCCTCACATCTTCCATCATTTCTTCCTCCTCTCTTTTGCTGTCTCTTTAGCTTTTTCTTCTTTCCCTCTCTCTGCTTCAATTCTTGCCTCCAGATATTGAGCCCTTGTCAGTACAGTTCTATTTTTCAGCCCCTTTTTCATCAATATTGTTTTCCTCTTTATTACCTCCTTCACTTCTTCAGTCCACAACCTCTTGTGCCTTTTCCTCTTTCCTCCTATCCATCTTTTACCCAGGGTCTCCTCTGCTGCCCTTCTTACCGTTTCTTGTATATCCCCAATCTCTTCAACTCCTTCTAATTGTTCTAGGTCCTTGCTTATTTTTTCAATATATTCCCTTTTCCTGTCATACTGACAATACCAGTGCATAAAATTAATATTAATTCTTCTTTTTTTCTGTTTTATTTTCCAAAAAAAAAAGTAAAAAATAAAATTCTCAAATAATTGGTACTTTAACTGTAACATGACGTACGTTTCTAGACTTTAGCATTTATTTTTATATTTATAATTTATTTCACTTTGCATTGTTTAAAAAATTTAAAAAAAAAAACGTGCATCTGGCAACATGCGCGCTGCTGTACATTTCAGTTCGAATAACATGGTTTTAATAGAAAAAAATGACAAACAACAGGAAGACGATAGCCCACATGAACAAAAATAATAATAAATAATAATGTCTTAATACTAATAATAATAATAATAATAATAATAATAATAATAATAATAATAATAATAATAATAATAATAATAATAATAATAATAATAATAATAATAATAATAATAAACAAAGATAATAATAGTAATAATAACCCGTATATAATAATAATAATAATAATAATAATAATAATAATAATAATAATAATAATAATAAATAAAAATAAGAATAATAAATAGTAATAATAATAATCATATTAATAAATAATAATAATAAGGAATAATAATAATAATAATAATAATAAATAAACAATAGTAATAATTCTAATAATAATAATAATAATAATAATAATAGGCTAACATTGTAATAATAATAATAATAATAATAATAATAACGTACCTAACACCATGGGCGTCGCCAGCTTCCAAGCAAGGGGGGGCAGCTTAAAAATTTTATAGATATTTTATGTATATATGTAAATATATATATATATATATTTTATTTTATTATATATATATATATATATATATATATATATATATATATATATATATATATATATATATATATATATATATATATATATATATAAGAAAAAGAGAGATAAGTTGATACATTTGTATTAAGAATTAAATCATTAATATTTTTAAAATTATTTTATTAAACAATAGAATATCAACAATATGCAGTGATGGAAAATTCACAATATGGAGCAGAAGCAAATTTATATTATTAAAGTAATTTAATGGGCTCAACGCAAATTTATTAACTACGTTTGAATAAAATAATCATAGTTGTCAAACACAAATTTTCACCCAACAGCTGCACTCATCTATGGCCAGTCCGTTTAACCTGTCGTCTTCCATAATACTTCGCAGCCAAGTCTTGATCCTTCGCAGAGTACTGAAGAGTGCTCTACTGTACTGGTGGTGCATGGCTGGGTGAGTAGTATCATCACCTTTTTCGTCGATGGAAAGAAAGGTTCAGTCTCTTTTAAGACTTGGGAGACAACAAGATCTTTTGGTTCTCTTCACTGCTCAGTTTCTTGTCCTTCAAATTTTGTACCAAAGTTCTAATTCTTCCTATATAACTAAGTGGTAAAAACTATAAATAAAGCTGTCTTTTCTTTTAACTCATCGATTGTTATAAGTAGCATGTGGAAAGGATGTAAATATGTCAATGCATATGCAGGTGTATTTTCAGTAGAAAGCCGTAATTCCAAAGAAGAGGTTGTAAATCTAGATACAGAGTTATTAAGGATCCTCTCCAGAACTCCGTGAGATTTGTTGCTGGATGGTTGCTGCGGTGCAGCCTACAAAAATCGTGGTATATTCAGATCAAGTCCTAGTTGCTCGGCGATTTGATTTAGCTTCTTTTAACACTTCATCAATGATCGTTTCTTCATCTTTCACTCCTCTAGGTTTCTAAACTATGTTAAATCTTCTGCGAGGTTTTGACGATAAAGGTCTTTGGATTGGAGCATTACAACTGGCTCTAACATCGCAGAGTACCTCGCGATCAATATCATATATCATAGCCATGATGAACGACGACTTACATGCCGCTGAATGCAACTGAAAACGCTTTAACGTGGCGACGGCTCCTTCAATGGAAAGGGTTCCTAATGCTTGCATCATTCGTACAAACTGCTCCTTAAACACTCTGATGCGCTTGTGTTGAGACCATCTGTTCTGGCATAGGCTTGGGATGTTTGGCATTGATTTTCTTCTCAAGACCGACTCGCGAAAAACGTAATAATGTCCTCCTATAGCACCCACAGTTTTACCAGTTTCTGGTATTATGTTCAAATCATTTCCCACTACTGATTTTGTTTGTTGGAAGAGCAATGAAGAACTGTTAACTTTTATACTTTTCCGCAATATTACTTGGACACCTCCTTCTTTGCCAAACATCGTAGGAACAGCCATTGAAACCCAAGCCCACGCATTTTTTCGGGATCCAGTTCTTCAGTCGTGACAAAATCGTAATGGCTTTCGCAATGGTTTTTTGCGTCAAGCGCTTTCAGTTCTACAAAGCCAATAAATTCCTCTTTGACTTCACCGGACTCTTTGTCGAAATAGCTCAACACTATGGATAATTATTCTTTTCCAGAAATATCAGCGGTTTCATCTGCTAGTAAGCTATACGCGCACGCTTCCTTTACCTTATTGACGATGCTTTCCTATAGTAGTACCACATAGAGAAATGATCTCATTCTGTGAATCTGAACTGATTGGTATGTGGCATTTCTTCCCCTTTCCAAATGGTTTGAATGACTGATCTTCATCTATTCGTAAGCGACATAAATCTTGCAACACTCCTGTTTATCATGGTGCTTTACAAGCAGTACAATCAGCTCGTACCAGAAAATATCTGTAAATTATTGAGGATAATATTTTTTTTATTTTCTTCTATGATTTTCTTAGAATGCTGGTTAATTTGGATGTCTACCGGCACGTCCTGTAGGAACAATCTTGCAGCTTCAACAGCAGTTTTATGCTACTCTGTGTTTGTATATCCCTTACAAACCGCATGAACATCTTTATATTTAGTGAAAGGTCTTATTGTTAAAGAGCCTAGGAAACCCCTCTGACCGAACTTTTATTTGGTGGAAATAAAATAAAAATCTTGGATTGCTCCCTTTAGGCGCCTGGAGTATATCAGCTAAGGTGAATATGTCTCCAACCATTCATAATTGAATTTCCTCTTTAAGTGGGTAGCATCTTCCAAAAAATTATAGGTCTTAGTAACTGTAACTGTTTCTTTTTCTCAGTCAAAATCATAGATGAATGTCCAACGTATCTACCAATGTCATTTAGGTGACTGTCATCTACTGAAGCTAGCAACTCGAAATCTGGACCCATCTTGACTCGTCCGAGGTGCTGGGCGGGAGTGGGTTCTTCATCATGCGAAATATGCGAAGTAGGAGGGATTGCCTCTTGTAGTGGAATCTTCTTCGTTTTCACCGCTACCATTTCCATTTTTATCTGAGTTCTTCCTTTTCAAATTTACTGCAAACAATATATATATATATATATATATATACTCTCTCTATATATATATATATATATATATATATATATATACTCTGCTATATATATATATATATATATATATATATATATATAGTTTCTACTACTGTAAATCTCTGCCACATATGGTCATAGGCTAATAATTTTACTAGCATTCAAAGATGCTAACAGAAAATATTAAAAGTATAGAAAACTATGTTGAAAACCACTAATTTCTGTGTTGTAATGAAAAATAGTTTTTTAAAATGAAGCTAACCTCATATGGACAAGTAACATCATGTGTTACAAATTCCTACTTTTAAGAAGTAAATATACAAAATTTTATTAATATTTAAAGTAAAACGTACGTACCAAGGAATCTCCTAATATCCATGATCTGATGAAATTGAACTATAACTATACACTGAGGTGGTGTTGAATTATTTTGAACCTTAAACAGCTAATAAAGAATTGAGAATCCGACTGAACACAAAATCTAGAATTTAAAATGAAATAAAATTCTAAACTTTGATTGTCTGAGCCATTCATTGCATCTTGAGTTCGATCGGAATTTTATAAACCTTTTTTTCTTAATTAAATCAACGATTTCTGGCAAAATATTTGAAAGTTCGCGCTTTTATCAAAAATTCTTGGGTGAATGCAATATTTTTTTTTAGGGAATCCAATGTTTTTCATTTACGAGGTTTCTTAATTCACATTTTCAGCAAGTTTCATTGAAATCAGCCAGAGGCGCTAGGATTAAATCAAGAGTTATATTCATATATATATAATATACTATAATATATAGTATAATATAGCCGCGCTAAAGCCGCGCCTCCACTTTCTCCCGCCCAGCCCCTCCTGCCTCCGTTGGTCTGTGTATCCCGGTCGCGATTCCACACAGCACCTGGCCTTGGGGACCGGTTCAGGTCCTTATACACTGAGCCAGCCACAGGCGCCCACCACGGGCGTGCTCTCGTCTGGGAGTGTTAATATATATTATATTATATATAAATATACTTATATATATATATATATATATATAATATAATATATATATATATATAGATATATATATATATATTTTATTACTAAATACGACTCTATATTACTATAATGTAATATATACTATAATATATTATAGAATATCATATAATAATATATATATGGACAAAGTTACTTTAACGCCCACACGGAACGGAGCTCGAATCAAAAAAATTTTTTTCCACAGGTAGCATCTATGATACAAATAAAAAAAAATTTAGGAACTTGTTTTTTTTTTCTTCAGATTTTAATAGAGAGACATTTCCCCCTCTCCGCACACAAAAAAAATTGAAATTTTTTTTTTTTTTTTTTTTTTTTTTTTTTTTTTTTTTTTTTTTTTTTTTTTACCTGTTCTAGGGGCGAAACTATATATATATTATTTGAAAGGTATTACACGGCAATGTAGTGGGCTCGACGACGGGAAACACAGGGGGGGACGTTTTCCATACCCCGTTAGGGGAGGGGTGGAGGAACCCCCGCGACCACCCAAATACAAAGAGCGGGGGTTCGGAGACCCTCCCGGAGGGGGGAAAATGTCCTACCCCGTAGTTCCCGCGGAGGCCCGAGAGACCCTACCGACTGTTAACATATGCTTACTTAGGTTTTCTTTAAATTTACATTTTCCTAACTAAAATTTTTACCAGGATTCCAAAAATGTTCCTTTTCCCTGGTAGCTATTGTAGTTTTTTGAGATATGATTGGTTTTTTTTTTTTTTTTTTTTTTTTTTTATTTTTTTTTTTTTTTTTTTTTTTCATTATCGACCCTAAACGTCTATTTATGTATCAAAAGGCTTCCTGTGAAATTTTTTTTTGATCCGAACTCCCGTTCCGTGTCTCCAATTTATAAAAATTTACCCTATAATATATATATATATAAGTATATATGTATATAATATATAATATAAGTATATATACTATATATATATTATAGTATAATATATATAGCATATATATACTATATATATATTATAATATATTATTATATATATATAATATATCCAGTACATCTTAACGTCCCTGACCAGTTTGGGTAGACATTTTTCATTACATGAGTGAAGAGCGAATCATATTCCTGCAATGAGAGTAGTTTATCGAAAATTTCAAACCTGATCTTATTAGTTATTCTTTCTATTGTATAATTATATTTATTTGTCACTTTAGCAATTCATCCCGGCAGAAAAAATATTATTTACGTCATTTACTACAAAATTACTGAAAAAAATTAAATTTAACAAAAAAAAATAACTGGTATTCAAACCGGGAATGTCCAATTTATTTACTTATTAAAACAATTATTATATAGATGAAGTGGAGAATAGGCGCCAACTTGATCACTTTCGCAGACTATGGCTCGAGACTTCAGTTCGCATACCCAATCATAGATTTCCCATTCAACTTTATCTACCTAAGACAAGTTCGGATGAAATTAAAAAACAATTGAGAAATGATGGACAGAAGAAAAGGAAAAGAAAATGATGGAAAAGGAAAAACAGAAGCAAGTGAGACAAAGAAGGGAAATAAGAGATGAAAGGCATGGATTTTTTAAACATTTGGAGATTATCCCAAGCAAGTAAGTTATAATATATATATATATATATATATATATATATATATATATATATATATATATAATATATATATATATATATATATATATATATATATATATATATATATATATAGTATATATATATATATTGTATGTATATTATAAAATATATATATATATAATATTTTATATATTATTATATAGTATATATTATGATCTATATATATATATATATATATATATAATATATATAATATATATATATATAATATATATATATATATATATATTATATAATAGGTAGCGAGTATCTCCCGGGATTGCATTCTTAGGACAGTTTGTGAAATTGCCGAAACCCCATTTGAAGAAAGTTTTCTTGGCGATTTCCTCAATCTTCTCTTCAAGTATGTACAACTATATATACCTTCACAGTATACAAAGAAATATAAATATATATATATGTACTTAATATATATATATTATAAGATTATATTGATATAAATATTGATATTAATATATATATAGTTATATATATATATATATATTATATAGATATATATAATATATTTAATAATATATATATATATATGATATATGGATGGGTTGGGGTGGGTTGCACTCGTTAATATTAGGTTAGGTTTTGAATGAAGATAAAATTTGTTAAGGTTAGGTAGTTGGTTAGGTTAATGTTATGCTTAGGTTAGGTTAAGTTACGGTTAGGTTACCCAAAAATTTAATGTATTGTACCCTAAAATTATTAAAATAACGATACATTAATTATTGATTTTCGCTCCTGGAGTCAACCACTTCATAAATTAGCCATGATATATATAATAATAATATAATATACATATATATAGTTATACTATATTTATATAGTCCTATATATATTATATATACTATATATATATATATATATATATATAATATATATATATATATATATATATATATATATATACTATATATATATATATATATATACTGTAATTAAAATTTCATTTTGATGTTTATATATCTTATTTAATGACATTTAATATATTTCTACTTCAAGAGCTTCTACAGTAGGAAATACAGAATCTTCTGACGAGGACCATTCCTTTAATGACTACGTCTCTGCTGAAATCCAAGGACATTCCCACGGAAATTACCACGAAATCTACAGGAATTGTTCAGCATCTATCTTCGATTTTCTTCCCGAAGATCTCCATGAGGTTGTTTACCACGAAGAAGGCACTGAAGGGCCTTATATGTGACAGTTGTTCGTGACATTTGGCAGATACAGTTGAATGTTCCAGAAGAGGCATTAATATAGTTTTAAATATTTAATAGTTTTATCAATAAATTTAATATATTTATATTGAGAAGAATTTTCATATTCCCCTCTTTTTCTACACACACATACACACGCACACACACACATACATACATATATATATATATATTATATATATATATCATATATATATACTATATATATATATATATATATATATAGTATATATATTAACATATATATATATATATTATATAATATACTATATAACATATTTATATATTTAAAAGGTAAGTTACCGACATATATCGAACGCACAATGTAATCGATCTTTTTCGGATTATTCTCAAGGACAATAGTGCGACAAGGTGCCAATTAAACAGTTTTTTTTTTTAACTAAAGGAATAATAGAAAAGAGTCAGGGTCTCTCGGCCTCAGCGGGGACGCCGGGGGGGGGGACTTCGTCCCCCCTCTGTCCCTCCGTCGGCTCGAGTTCCTTAAAAATATATATTAAAAAATTTTTTTTTTTTTAAATTAACATATAAAAATGTAAACGACCGCGGCACGTGACACTGCTGGGCTGCACGAGCAGTTTTCTGCGATTGTCGATACTTATGAATACTTTTTTCTAACTTCCTTTATACAGATGTCCTATATATATCTATATATTATATATATTATAATATATATATAGTATAGTATATATATATAGTATATATACTATAGTATATATATTAGATAAATAATTATATATATATATATATTACCAAACATACTTATAAAGTTCTATTCAAAAATAGGCTACAAAAAAAAAAAAAAAAAAAAAAAAAAAGCCCACACAGGTTGGTATTCAATTTAAATTGAAGGCAGTTCCAAGCTTTCAAATGAGAAAGATTATGTCCAGTTGGAAAAACAGCCGATGCAAGAGAATTCAACAGAATATAGGTGACTGGAAAGAAGAGATACTACGTCGAATAACTTAAGTTACAAATATCAACACAAGCTAAAGTAAAGTAAAGTAAAGTAAAGAAGTCTCACCTTTGTTTTTGTGAAGACTCCGTAGTAGATGTGGAATGAGAGTCTAAAGTTTCCTCGAGTACTTACAACTGACGTAATATCTAAAGAAATGATACTAAGTCCCCACTCTCTCTCTCTCTCTCTCTCTCTCTCTCTCTCTCTCTCTCTCTCTCTCTCTCTCTCTCTCTCTCTCTCTCTCTCTCTCGCTCTAAGATAAAGAGTCAGAAGGTTATAAATTAACAAAGAGGTTATAAGTTTTTAGTTTTGTACTGGTCCTTATCCAAAATACCAGTTAAAATCAAATATCTTTAAAACTAAAATGCTAAATTTGGTCCAGAAATTAAAATAATAAAGATATACAATGAAAAAATTAAGCATTTCTTTTGCAAAAGCGGGGTGGGTATGGGGGTGGGGTTGAGGGGTGGGTATGGTGGGGGGGGGGGGGGGGGGTGCCGGTGGGGGTGAGGTGGTGTAAACTCACAATTTTAACATTAAAAACAAATCCAATAAAAAGACTTGGAAACATTAAATACAAACTTTAAAGAAAACACATACAGACAACATGCAAACACAGACACAGACACATACACCCACCTGCACACACACACACGCACTCATACAAACATACCATACATAAAAAATATTTAAAAGCTATATAAAAATTAAATTAACCCTCCAGAAGTTTCGAAGTCTTGTTTAACTTCTAACTTCTAGAATTATTATTATTATTATTATTATTATTATTATTATTATTATTATTATTATTATTATTATTATTATTATTATTATTATTATTATTATTATTATTATTATTATTATTATTATTATTATTATTATTATTATTATTATCATTATTATATATATATATATATATATATTATATATATATATATATATACTATATACTATATATATATATATTATATATATAATTATATATACTATATTATAATATAAATATAGATAATTTATATATATTATATATTATATATATATATATATATATATACCATTATCATATACCTCCTTTTCCCAGATTTGGTGTGAGATGCGTCGCATACACCGGAAAAAGAAAAGTAGTAGAAGAACATGACGCCAGTCGAAAAGAAAGCTCCCCCTTACCATCCCCTTTATACCCCTAGGTTAGAACTCGTCGCAGTCAGAAAAATCTACTCTAGGGTTTCACGAGACTGCTACGGACCCTCACTGTGGTATATCGTCAATGTGGGGTTATCCCTGTGGCCAGGCCTCACATATCCATAGCCCGCTTACTAAAACCCCCACCAATTCACTCCTATTAGCACCCTTCTTTCACCCCTGCCAACTCACATTCCTCTCCTCCAGGAATTCCTTTACTGACTCAATCCACTTTATCTTCGGTCTCCCAGTCGATCGATTCCCAGCTCACTTACCACTATACATCCGTTTAACCAACTGACTATCATATATCCTTTACATATGACCAAACCATCTAAGTGTACTCCATTTATTCTCTCATTTGCGCCTTTCTTTACACCACACAACTTCATACTTCGTTTATTCCTCATTTTATCAATTCATCTCACACCTAACACGCCCTTGCAGTTTATATATATATATATATTATATATATATATATATATATATATATATATATATATATATATATATATATATATATATATATATATATATTTATAGGTATTTATGTTTCGTGGAGTGAAGACGTGTTTAATTGTGTTCTCTGTGAAAGAATTTTTTCTTTATTTTATTTATTATTATT
Source organism: Trachelipus rathkii (assembly GCA_015478945.1). Taxonomy (NCBI): domain Eukaryota; kingdom Metazoa; phylum Arthropoda; class Malacostraca; order Isopoda; family Trachelipodidae; genus Trachelipus; species Trachelipus rathkii. The sequence goes on from JABUQX010038454.1 coordinate 37,874, forward strand.
ATTATTATTATTACTATTATTATTATTATTATTATTATTATTATTATTATTATTATTATTATTATTATTATTATTATTATTATTATTATTATTATTATTATTATTATTATTATTATTATTATTATTATGTAGTGTTGTGTATACTGTATAGCTAAGGTGTGTGTGTTTTTCAAACTTATTATGTTCTAATTATAAGTTTCATTAAATCATGCTACTTTGAAACAATTTTATTCCTTTCAGAAAAGTTCAACTTACTGTGTTTTAAAAGATAAGTCCTAGTTTTAACTTTTTCCTTTTAAGTTATTATATTCGTAGGTTTTATTCAAAGTTAACACTGTTTATTAGATTGGGGAAGGTTATATAAGTTTGAGTTTTATCTTTACTCTATTTAAAATTTAATTTTTAATTAATTTTATAGAGCTTGAACATTTAAATTTAGGTTTTAGTGTATGAACAATTAATTTTATCTCGATTTCAGCTTTTGTTTTTTTTTTTTTTTTTGCTGTGATTGTGTGTGCGTGTGCTAGCAGATTTGTGCCGGCGTGGGCTTTCTATTGATTTTAACAACATCTGTGGCTCACACTCTAACTCTGAATCCGTGGAATACCACCTCTCTAACTCTAACCAAAATCTTTTGATCTTGTCTGAGACCCAGATAGCTAAGAATTTATCATCTAACTTTAATATATCCAACTGTAACTTATTTCAAAATTTCATTCTGAAGGGTGGAGTATGTGCCTAAGTAAGCATTAACACTCCTGTAACACGTCTCGAAAATTTCGAATCTCATAACTTCGATGTTCTATGGCTCAAAATCTTTCTCCCTTCTATTACAATAATCTTGTGCTTTTTTTTTTTACACAATGCCACCACTCACGGGCTGGGCCCTTTTCAAAAGGAAGGGGCAAAAAATAAAATAAAAAAATTTAAAAAAAAAATAAGAAAAAGAAAAACAAAAAAACAAATGGAAAGTAAATCCACCCAGTTCCTTTCCTAACGCAATTTCCTCAGGTGGGTGCAGACGTGGAACTTACAGAGAGGAAGATTGAATACTGCTGAGAAAATAGATGGAGGCAAGGAGTTTCAAAAAACAGATGTGGCTAGAAAGAAGGAGGCAACACGACGAGTGATCCTTGAGTTTCCAATATTCACATAAAATTCATGTGAGAGTAAGGCACCTCTTGTGTTGCGAGGGCGACGCAGTGGTGGAGGATTGCGAAATGTCAGTTCTCTCAAGCACCTGCCGTTGTAATACCTATAGAAAAGAGAAAGTGCGCCAATGTCAGGTCGCAGAGAAAGAGGGTCAAGGAAGTTAGAAAGTATGGGACAGTTTATGAGTCTCTTAGCCTTAGCCTCAACCCTATCCAAAAGGAGGGTGGAACCGGATCCACCCCAAACGTGAGAACAGTATTCCATACAGGGGCGAATAAGACCTTTATATAACTGGAGTATCTGAGCAGAAGAAGAAAATTCACGCAATCTGAACAGAATTCCCAGCTTCTTTGAGGCCATTTTAGCGACCGATAAGGTATCCAAGACCTTCTAATACTGTTATCCTAACAGAACAGGTTTTGGCGCCTTTTTTTGATATTACTATTTTCTCACGAGATTGTTATTATATCTACTCATCCAAATACTAAGGTCCTCTATTAGGGAATTTTAATGTACACAACACTAAATGGTTGGTGTCCTCTCATACTGATTCAGGTGGGGAGGAGGCCAAATCAGTTGGCATTCTTAACAATCTTGAGCATTTTATTAAGGAACCTACACAATTTCCGGATCGTCCTAACTAGTTCTTGAACACACTTGACCTATGTTTCACCACCAGTCCTTCTCTAAATTTATGGTTCGATCGTGTTTGTTCTCTAGACATTCAGGTTAGAGAAATTGCGTATCTGGAGGGGAAAAATTCTCGTTCACCTATCACTCTAACTAATTTTAATTCAGGTCTAAATCGTTACATGCATACTTTTCGAAGAGCAAAGCGGACTTTCATAAAACGAAAGTGCACTGACCTTCTTGGTTCTCCTACTGACAAATTTATCTCACCTCTTTACAAAAACATCTCTAACAACTTCTGTAAATCTGCCTCTTCTCCTCTTATTCGCAAAGATGGCTCAGTTGCTAATACTCCAACTGAAAAAAAAACAAACAATTTCTTTGCCATCCTGTTTTCCTCTAACTCAACCCTAGACGACTATGGTAATCTTCTTCATTCTCCTTCTCCTCTCAGATGGCCAATGCCTTTGCCTGCGATTACATTTGCTCTGGTGCATGGGCTCGTGAAATCTATGAACGCTAGGGAGGTGGGCGGTCCGGATAGCATACCTCCCTGAGTTATTTAATTTTAGTTCAACTATATACTCTATGCCTCAGTACTAGCACATTCCCTCAGCGTTGGAAGCTCGCATATGTCCAACCTGTTCCAAAGAAAGGCAGCCGCTCTGACACTTCTAACTAACGCCCTATAGCTCTCACTTGTATTCTATCTAAGATCTTTAAACCCCTTCTCAACTCTCATTTCTTAGACCATCTGAAATCTCATTCCTTTCTTTCCGATCACCAGTATGGCTTTCGGAGCTCGAGGTTTACTGGTGATATACTTTTCTATCTAACCGATTTATAGTTTTCCTCTCTTAGGAACTACGGTGAAACTTGTGCGGTGGTGCTTAACATATTTAAAGCATTTGACCGAGTATGGCACGCGTCACTGCTCTCCAAGCTCCCCTCCTTTGGGTTTCCTTCTTCTCTTTGCTTACTTATGTCTAGCTTTCTTTCAAATCGCTCAATTTTGACTGTTGTTGATGGGCCTAGTTCTTCCTCCTTCCCTGTCAATAGCGGTGTTTCTCAGAGTTCTGTCTTATCTCCTACTTTATTCCTATTTTCCATTATTGATCTTTTCACCTTCGCATCTAACTCTATCCACTCATATGCAGATGAGTCGACCCTTCATTCTTCAACTCATTTCAGATATGCTCCCTCTTTTACTTCTAGAACTGCCTCTCGACTTAATCCTTCTGATTCTATTCTCGCTGATATGAATAAAATTTCCCGGAGGGGACGTCTCAACCTTGTGAAATTCAATTCTTTAAAAGCCCAACTTCTATAAATTTCCCTCTCTAAGATAACTTCTAACATTCCTATATCTTTCGATGGTTCTCTCGTCTCTCCTGTTAACCTTATAAACATACTTGGGATTAGCATTAGTATAAAAATGTCTTGGAAACCTCACATTACAATGGTTTGATAGGGCGACCTCAAAGAAGTTGGGAGTTCTGTTTTGACTGCGGGACTTTTTTTCCTCTTCTCAGCTACTCCAGCTATACCAGGGTTTCATCCGCCCTTGTATGGAGTACTATTCTCATATCTAGGGGGTTCTGATTTCACCTGGCTTTTGAATAGGGTCGAGTTCAAGGCCAAAGGCTTATAAATTGTTCAATACTTTCCTGTTCACGCGATGTTGGAGTTTTATCTTTTTTTCTATAGGTACCTCAGTGGCGATGTTGGAGCAATGTTGAAGCTTTATCTTTTTCCTATAGGCACCTCAGCGGCAAGTGCTCGAGGGAACTGGCCATTCGCATACCACCAATTTACGACTCCATCGTAACACAGGAGGCACTGTGTCTGCACATGATTTTTGTGTTGACATTAGTAACTCCAGGCTTGTTCGTTGCGGTGCTTCCTTCTTTCCAGCCACCTCTGTTCTGTAGAATTCTTTTTCATCTTATGTGTTTCCTGCTGAATTTAACTTTCCTCATCTGCGAAATCTGCTTTAGATGGTGACACTTTTGACGCGTTTAACACCCCTCATTGAATAGGGTTCTGCCCGTGAGTAGTGATGAAAACTCTAAAAAAAAAAAATGTTAAATGGCAAAGAAAAAGATTTTGCTCCCTATAAAATGAAACGAACTTTATACCAAATTCAAATCAAGATGGTTAAACAATGAAATTAAAGATTCTTTAAGTAGTGGAAATAGAGCTTATAAACTTTGACAGTCTTCTCCTTCAGTGGATAATAATAATAGTTACATAGCTTGTCATCGAAGGTGCAAACGACGAATTAGATATTATAAATGAAACTAGAAAATCAATAATTTTCGAGAAAGTAAAATTAATCCTAAAGCGTTTTACAATTATGTTAATAACAAATGTTCCGTTAATAAATAAATTGGACCACTACTGGACAATAATGAAAGTTTAAAATCAAATAATGCTGATGTGGCAAACATTATAAATAATTCTTTTTCCACAGTTTTCGAAAGAGAGTCTTTGTAGTTTGCCTAATATGAAATATATATTGGATTTATATACAATAAATATCCTAGATACATTTGAAATTTTAGAAGAGGAAGTTGCTTTCCAGATTAATAAACTATTATTAATAAATAAATCACCTGGACCAGATGGATTCTATCCGATGCATCTAAAAAATTTGAAACATATATTAGTAAAACCTTTAACAATGCTTTTCAATAAGTCTTTATCGGAAGGTTCACTTCCACATGATTTCAAACTTGTTAATACAAACAATATTATCAAAAAGAATATCGTAAGTTCTCGAATAACTACAGACCAATTAGCTTAACTTCTAAAGTTGGCAAATTTTTTTTGAAGCAATACTAAACGAATAGATTAGTTGCACACCCTCAAGATCATGGGTTGTTCATGATTTTTCAACACGGTTATAGATAAAATAGATCATGCTAAACAAATTCACTAAAAAAAAATTGAATGCGGTGTATTAACGATGTAGATAACTATAAATCTTTTGATTTTATTTAGATTTTCAAAGCGCATTTGATACCGTTCCTCATCAAAGATTATTGGAAAAGTTTATAGCTCATGGTATTCGATTAAACTTTTAAATTGGAATAAAAATTGGTTATTGTATCGATGACAATGGTATACCCCATGGATCTGTCCTGAGTCCAATACTATATATATATAATATTATATATATAAATATATAATAATATAATATATAATTATTATATATATATATATTATATATATAATTTATATTATAATATATAATATATATATATATATATAATATATATATATAATATATATAATATATATATATATATATCAGTTGGTGAGGTATAATTGGGTAGCAGCTATAATATATAATATATATTAGAAATATATTATATTATATATATATAATATATATATATATATATAATATTATATATAATATATATAAATATACTATATTATTAATAATATATATATTTAGAGAGAGAGAGAGAGAGAGAGAGAGAGAGATTCCAAAAAATATTTCAAATATATTCGTACGGTGAGCGAAAGTTTCGTACTCGCGAATTTCGCGTATTTTTTTCGCTCGAACAGCAAGGTATGACGCTTTGCTTTTTCCTATATATTTTATATGAAATAGGAAGATCTACCCGTACGTCCAGGGCTTTCAGTTTACCTTAAGAACAGAGTAAGAAGGAAAATTTCCAAATGATTTAATTATTAATTGTTATTACTACAAGTAGTGAATTTTCTCTTAATTTATTTTATAAATCAGTTTCATTTTTACACTTTCATATAAATTTTAATAATTTTAGTTAAACTATATACCATTAATTTATCTATTAAAAAGACTCAAAATATTGGGTAGGGCTAACCTACCTTGCCACCCTGATGTATACGCCTCTGATATAATAGTATATAATATATATAGATAATAATATATTATTAATATATATATATATATATATATATATATATTATTATATATAATTAATATTATATATATATTATATATAGTACTATATATATATATTTGCATAGATCATAATGTTTTAAGCAATATTTCGAAATATTCGGATGCTACGGAACTTTGAAATCGCATAGATTGTGAGGAAGATTATGAATTGCTCCAAAGCGATTTGAATAAGATTGTAAATAGATCAAAAACATGGCAAATGGAATTTAATACCCATTAAAGTAAGGTAACATATTTTGGAAGTAGGAGCAATGAATATGATTACATAATAGATGATTCAGTTCTCAAAGTTGTCAGTGAGGAAAATAATTTAGGAGTGTTAATTAATAAGGATATAAAATTTGCGAAACAATGTGCTGAAGTTGTTAAAAAAAGGCTAATAAGGCTCTAGGTTTTATTCCCAGAAACTTCTAGTATAAATTTAAAAGAAAAATTTATCTCTATAAAACGTTAGTTAGACCTTATCTGGAACACGCAGTAGAGATTTGGAGTCCATACTTCAAAAAGGATCTAGAAAAAATTAAAAGAATTCAAAGTGCAGCCAAATCAATACCGAAATTGAGAGGTAAGTCATACGAGCAACGTGACTTATCCATTCTCTAGACATAAGAAGATTGAGAGGGGAATTAATAGAAGTTTACAAAATAGTAAATAAATTTAACAATATCGATTACAGGCAATCTTTAGATACGATTTTAATGAAGTGATAAGAAATAATAATTGATATAAACTTTTTCATAAACGATTTCGAATCAATTTAGCAAAGAATTTCTTCTCGTACGATGTAATTAAGAAGTGAAATAGTCTTTCTTATGAAATTATTATTATTATTATTATTATTATTATTATTATTATTATTATTATTATTATTATTATTATTATTATTATTATTATTATTATTATTATTATATTTAAATATAGTATATATTATTATTTATGATATTAGTATTGTTATCATATCATAATTATTTATTATTATTATTATTATTATTATTATTATTATTATTATTATTATTATTATTATTATTATTATTATTATTATTATTATTATCGTTAAAATTATAGTTAAAACTATTGTATTGCTGTACATTATTGCGTGAAAATTATACATCTTACTATTATATCACTATCACTCTTGCTGTTTATTAATTATTATTCAAATTATTATCATTAAAATTTCATGTTTGTATTAATCATTGGAGGCTCGAAAGAAACTACTCTGCTTTCCCCATCAGCCCCCTTTCATAGGTGAGGACAGCTATGAAATTTAAATACATGTATTTAGTAGAATAGAAATTACTTTATAAACAAAAAAACTATCTGAATGAAGTTTTTGAGAAATTATTATTATTATTGTTATTATTATTATTATTATTATTATTATTATTATTATTATTATTATTATTATTATTATTATTATTATTATTATTATTATTATTATTATTATTATTATTATTATTATTATTATTATTATTATTATTATTATTATTATTATTATTATTATTATTATTATTATTATTATTATTATTATTATTATTATCATTATTATTTAGTGAGGTATGCACATATTATTCTAACCTCGTTGGTGATATATAAGTAAATCTTTTATTAAAAATAATATTAGATTTTTACTTATAATTAATGATTAAAACAAATAAAAATAAATATTTTATTTTGAATAAAATCGAAAAGATGAAACATATTCTACGAAATAATAATAATAATAATAATAATAATAATAATAATAATAATAATAATAATAATAATAATAATAATAATAATAATAATAATAATAATAATAAATATAATTAATAATAGATAATTAATAATAATAATAATAATAATAAAAATAATAAATTAGTTTAATCATTTTTATACTGATATTTGGAATAATACCTTTCACACTTATAATAATAATAATAATAATGAATAATAATAATAATAATAATAATAATAATAATAATAATAATAATAACATTATTATATTATTTTATATTCATTATATTTTATTATTAATATATATATTATTTTTATTATTATTATTATTATTATTATTTTTATTATTATTATTATTATTATTATTATTATTATTATTATTATTATTATTATTATTATTATTATTATTATTATTATCAAAACCGAAAACTCTACTAAATCTTTTGCTAGAAAAATAAAAATTTATTATCTGAAAAAATATTAATAAATAACAAACTCAGCGATTTTTTTATTATTATATTTTATTATTATTATTATTATTATTATTATTATTATTATTATTATTATTATTATTATTATTATTATTATTATTATTATTATTATTATTATTTATTTGTCTATGGAAACGATGATGGTTTGATACCGGGTTATTTTTTATTTACAGGGAACGATCGTGGGAGCAAGTCTAGAGAACGATTTGTGACGATTGTTTCCAATTTATCACCTTTACAATATTACAAGTGTAGATTCCTAGTATTATTATTATTATTATTATTATTATTATTATTATATTATTATTATTATTATTATTATTATTATTATTATTATTATTATTATTATTATTATTATTATTATTATTATTATTTATCAGCTGTTATATTCATAGTAGTAATAACAATAAAAATAATAAATTATTTACAATAAAAGTATATATTCCAATGTAGTTAATGGAATTACTAATACGTACTAGTAATTATTATAATTGTAACTAGTATTAGTAAATATTATTTTGATTTGTAAAAAATAACTTTGCAAATAAGAGATTATAACATTATTATTGTGCGTTATTATTTTTTTTAAATATTATTTATTACTATTTTTTTCTCTCACCAACAAAAAAAAAATCATTTTGAAAATATATTTGACATATTATTTACTAGTTTTTTTTATAGTTTTTTTATTTTTATAGAATTTTTAATAACAGAAATAACAATAAAAGTATAATAAGATACTACTACTATTAGGTAACAATAAATTACTATAAATATATTTTAAATACAATTAAATAGTATAAAAATGGTACTTTTATATAAATTACAATTGTTATTTTGTATATGAAGCGTTTTATTCTTTAAATAATTTTTATCTGTGGAGAAGAAAAACCTCTTAAAGGGGACACCGTAGGGGCAACAAGAGGCCGAGTTGAAGACGCTGTTGAAGGAGGAGAGAATAACGGATCTTTCGAAGAAAAGTCTCTTGACTGCGTCGAGCTTACTGACGTTACAGAACGTACAGATACTAAGGACAACGTCCTTTTACGTGCTTTTCGTAGTTCTCCGTCTTCTTCTTCTGTCTGAAAGAGGAAATTAGGGTTATTAGGGAAAAATTTTAACATTATTTACAAAACGAGGAGTTTCTCTTAATAAAGAGAAAATTTTTTGGTATGTTAAGAGAAATTTTTAAAACAGTATTTGCAGATCGGGGCTTTATCCTATTAAATCTAATTTTACCAAAATAATAAATTACTTTTTTGACTTACCATTCTCAAAAATATTGCATTCAATAATGAAAATTTAATTAAAATAAGATATATATATATATATATATATATATATATATTAATATATATATAATATATATATATTTTTTTATATATATATATAATATAATATATTATATATAATATATATATAATATATAATATATATATATAATATATTAAATTAAATATATATATATATATAATATATGATATATATATATATATATATATATATATATATATATAAAATATATAGATTAAATCTATAATTATATATGAATATATATAAATATATATATATATATATATATATATATACAAACTTTGTTTGTTTTTATTGAAAATTTTTCTTCATCAGAAATTTTGAAAAACATTTTTGAGTTAATTAAAAAAATTTCTTCTTCCTAAATTTGATAAAAAAATAAAATTTACAGAATCATAAAATAAGAATCAATTTTATAATAAATAATTTAAATTTTCGAAATCACAATTAATTATTTGTTTACACTTATATATTCATTAATAAAAAGGAAAATGATATAACTTAGAGATGGGCAAATTTGTTCATTACTCCGAATTACTAACTCACAAAGATTGTATGTAATATATATATATATATATATATATATATATATTAATAATATAAAGATGTACAATAATTTTTTATATATTATTATATATAATATATAATATATATTATATTATATATATATATAATATTATATATATATATTAATATATATATTATATAATAGTATATATAGAAAACTAGACGGCATTCGTATTGTTTTTTTTTTTCAAAGGAGCATACTTTTTAAAAAAAAATGTACGAAATCAAATGAAAAGATGCCAGATTTGCAAGCTTATGCTTATGAAACATCAGCAATATATTTCCATAATCTTACGAATGTGGCATCTTTTCATAAGAGTTCGTCACTTTTATTTTCAACTTATGCAAGCTCTAAAATAAAAGAAACAATACCAGAAGTTAATCTAGTTGACATTTTATTTGTATATATCTATAAAGGTATACTATATATACTATTTAATATGTGTATTTATATATATAATATATATATTATATATATATATATATATATATATATATATATATATATATAATCTTTGTGAGTAAGTAATTCGCAGTAGTAAACAACTTTTCCCATCTCTAATATAAATAGAATTAGGTAGCTGTATATATCAGGGATGGCCTGATGGTACCTTCAAGAGTACAGTACGTCAGGGAGTACAATGTACACTTATTAAAATATTCTTGTATAAAGTACGATCAAAGTAGTGTTGTATGATTTAAGTCCGAGTTAATTCGACTTATAATATTAATTAAAGTATTATTAAAATACTAATTGACGTAAAATTAAAGTACGAGTTAAGTATGATTTAAAGTACAAATTAAAGTACAATTTAAAGTATTTGTAGAACGATTATAATGGTATGAGTTAGGTTGGATTTAGAAGTAATTTAGTCCTGAATTTAGATTCAGATTAAGGAACAATTTGAAACTTATTTCGTTATTATTATTATTATTATTATTATTAGTATTATTTCTTTAGCGAAGTTAAATTACACAAACTAAACGTTAAAAATATTTAGTTTCTTTAAAAATTTTGGCAACATTTTTATTTTTCTGACAACCATTTAGATTTTAGGAGAGAACCTTTAAGATCTTTGACAACCTTTTAGGTTTTCTAACAATCTCTAAAGATACTTGGAAAAAAATACATTTACATTTAGTTTGTAAAATTTAATCTTCCTTATGAATCACTCGGGAATTTTTTTTTTCAAGCTAAATTTTGTAATAATTTAAAATCTTCCACAATTTCAATGAAAATCAATGAGGAAATAACTAAAATCTTAAATTAGGGACACCAATTATTTGCCATTTACCTGTTGATCAACTTTTTTCTTTAGAATTGTACTTTTAATATATCGTACGAAATAAGTAGATGATATTTCATTACTAGTTAAGGGAATATACGGTAACAATTAAATTTTATAAAAAATAGTTCATCTGTAGAACCACATAGCGACTCTCGAGCCGCGGTATGAGTCCACCCTGCGTATTCATATAACAAAAAATAAAGTATTGTTCTTCAAATCAATATCTACAATATTCATATTTAATATTAACATATAAGTATTTACTAATAATAAGCATAATCTTATTAAATATAGAACCTAGGAAGATAAGGTAATGTAAACTACGATAGACTACAAGCAGCCGTTATTCAACGTGAGCGAATTGAGGCTGATTACCGTGATTCTTCATCTTTCTACACTGAACTAAAAACAATATTTCGTCCGCAAAGAAGGTCAGTGAACTCTTGCTTTAGTGTCTGAACTTTGCAAGCAAGTTCTTGACTTGAAGCTTTGTATGCTAGAATTGATAGAGAAGCACGATAATAATAGAGCAATGATTGAGAAATAGACTTAGGAAGCGGAAAAGCTGAATGATAAAAGAACCTCGCTAGCTTTAGACATTGGTGACTGCCTAGTTCCCCTTTTCCTCTTATCGTAAATAATTAGATAAATACAAGATTAGCAGAGCTGCTTAGCAGATGGGTGCGCGTTGAAAATCTCCTACTCTCTATCGAGTATAACCCACCCCTATATGTTAAGTATCGGACTTCTATGAATGATACTCATATGCGATTCATATACCCTCGTGATATAAGTGATCGCGTTTTGATATTATTCTCAAAGTTACTCCCTCTCTCGATTCTCCCACCTCTCACGTTTTAAGAAAAAAAAACAGAAATAACAAGTCTATCGCTAAAACTAAACATTAAGTCATCAATTACTCACTACATAAAACTCTCTAAACTCTATGCTCAACTCTCTGATCTCGGACTAGCTCTCAACAGCTTTTAACTTTTCAAGTAAACTTAAATTTATCCAACAGTACTATAATACTTATACAGTAAATATGATAGTGATATAAGTAATGTTAAATTATATCAAAATACTCATAAGAAAAAATGAAATGATATGCAGGATAATATTCAAAAGATACACTTACGTTAGGTCCTCTATAATACTAGCTATATGAATTAAATCATAGTGTGTAGCGGAGATGTATAACATAGGTATGAATAATATATATAATTAACAAATATTTAACAAATAATAATAGTTTATATTAAATATTATATTGAGAACTTTATAAACATTTACATAATATATTTTCTCTGTAAGTATTAATATAATAAATAATTGGAAACTTGTGTCAATAACGTATTTAAGATAAATTCACATAAGTGTGATTATCCATCAAATCCGAAAATTCGATTAATATCAGTATGTTTAGCTCTGTTCAACCTTATTTGCAGTTTCACTTTGAACTTGTCGCCAACGAATAACTTATGTAGCAACTGTATAAATTAAAGTATTTAATAAATAAATATTATTATTTACCAATATAATAATATTTGATAATGTAATATTATATGTTAAAGAATTAACTGATATGATATAAATGCAGATCATCCTCGATGTATCTATACTTAATGCTATCATATTTTACAAATATATTACTAAATCATAATACATTATCTATATCTATGATTTTTTATCTTTATACTATCGTATTTATATCATCTAATGCTTATTTACTATCATTATCTAATACGCTGCAGACATGCGTGGTTGAATTTTGAATAAATTCGTATGCATTTTCATTTCTAGTAATATAAACTATATGTGTTTATTCGTAGCTTTTCTACTTTCACCAATAGATAAAGGTCGTAACCGATGTTATATAGTGCAGAGTTTTCATCTACATAAGCTGTTTGCGAGATTATGGCATAAAGTTCTTTTTTCAGTTCGGTCTGAATTATTTGAGTGCGTGATCAGTTAGAATTAACTTTTGACAATTATATAACATAGTGAGACGACATTGCATATTTATTTGTTAATAGTACTTTTAAGTAATACCTATATCTATTACCTATTAAATACATATCTTTGAATTGTTATAAATGTTAGGTTAGAAGAATAATAATAGCATAAGAATAAATGTATTTGAGGAGAGAGATGAGAGGAGAAGGAGATGAGAGTGAGAGAGAGATGGAGAGATGAGTAGAGAAGAGATAGATAGAGAGAGAAGAGAGAGAGAAGAGAAGAGAAGAGAGAGAGAGACAGAGAGATGAGAGAAAAAGATAAACTTCTGAAATATTTATATACGATTGAGCTCCCATCAAATATCATGATATATGTATTTCCTACAAAAGTAGATATCCAATTCAATAAATTTCGATGTCTGTATTATTATTGATAAATTAATGTCTCTCAGGAGGAAGCTTGTGGTATATGAGGTTGTTCTTTCAGGAGGAGTAGGAGCATTACTTATGAAAGAGTGATCGACTATTTCAGGCTCTATTAGGCATCTGTCGACTGAGTGAAGACGTGGTAGATATTTTGGTGGGACACCTTCGAGTGTGTGAACCTGTTCTGTAATTCTCTGGATGCCTTGTGATGACCACAGACTAAACATTCTAGAATATGATGAAAGTTTTTCATCTTCCGTGAGAGTATATTTGATTGTTATATTTCCGGGGGAGGGAGTTTAAAAGGTGATTGGTAGGGGGACCCGAATTGTGTTGATAAGTATTTGTTGCGTTAAAGTATTGTTAATATGTTTAGTGAGAATAAGATCGTATTATTAAAGGTTTCAACGTAAATGATTAGAGGGCAAAGAGCATAGGAGAATGGATTTATTAACGATTGATATAGGTTTATCATTCCGTAGATTAGTTGGGGCATGGGTAATGTCAGGTAGTCGAAAGTGCTTGGCATAAAATTATATTGCTCCTGATTCTATGTCCAAAGATCACTGAACTTTGAGAATTTTGTTTCTTCATGTGAAGAGGTTAAAATTTGTACGTAGTTTTTCTGGCAGCCTGTGATATTTCGAAGTGCAACATTTTGTTATACCTGTGTATTTTGTAATTCTGTTGGTGGATGGATGACCCCGAGTGAGTAGTGAATGGCCAATTCGGATAACAACAGAATGTAGGAAATCTAAAGTATCCTATCTCAGGGTCTCTCAACGCTTATGTTTATTGACGAACTATCGTTATAATAAAATGTATTTCTCATCAAAGCTTAAAACAGATTCCGCCATACTTTCGAGTTCATTGCTGACCCAGATACAACATTTTCTTGTATTGACATTCGACTGAGATTCTAACCTCTTTTTCTGTCTTATAAACCTCGTGCTTATTTCTTGCTATGCTAAACCATTTTCCAAAACTGAATGTCTTTTTAGAGTGCAAAACGTAGTATTCCCCTCCTAAGGTTTACTGAGGAAAATAAGCTTGCTGAATCATCTCACTCAAAGGATTAAAATACCCGCGAAGAAATTGATTCGGCGCTGCTAACTCTTTGTCTTCG
>JABUQX010038454.1:77500-82500 GCA_015478945.1 Trachelipus rathkii
TCAGAAACTACAGACTTCCGTGGTGGCGCTTGACATATCAAGGCATTTGACCGGGTATGACACGCGTCACTGCTCTCCAAGCTCCCCTCCTTTGGGTTTCCTCCTTCTCTTTGCTTACTTATGTCTAGTTTTCTTTCAAATCACTAAATATCGGCTGTTGTTGATGGGACGACTTCTTTTTCTGTCAAAAGTGGTGACCTCAGGGTTCTGTCTTATCTCCCAAATTTTATTCCTACTTTTCATTAATGATCTTCTCACCTGTACACTAACTCTATCCACTCATGTGCCGATGACTCGACCTTTCATTCTTCAGCTCATTTCAATTCTGCTCCTCTTTCTTCTAGAATTGCCTCGTCTTAATCTTTTGTTCTATTCTCATGATCTGGATTGGAATTTCCGGGTGGGGTCGTCTCAACCTTGTGAAATTCAATTCTTTAAAAACCCAACTTCTACAAATCTCCCTCTCTAAGACACCTTCTAACTTTCCTATCTCTTTGAACGGTTCTCTGATCTCTCCCTGTTGACAATATAAACATCCTTGGCCTTAACATAAGCAAAAAGAAATGTGCAGAGCCTCACACATCACAGCAGCAGCAGGTTGCTAGGGCGGTCTCAAAGAAACTGGGAGTTCTGTTTAGGCTGCGAGACTTTTTCCTCTTCTCAGTTGCTCCCGCTATACCTATACAGGGGCCTCATCCGCCCTTGTATGGAGTACTATCTCATATCAGGGGGGCCCTGGTTTCGCGGCTTTTGGATAGGGTCGAGGCAAAGGCCAAAGGCTTATAAACTGTTCTGTTTTTTCCATTACTTGACCCTCTATCTTTACGGCGCGATGTTGGTGCTTTATCTCTTTTGTATAGGTACCGCAGCGGCAGGTGCTCGAGGAGCTTATCCCTTTCCTTGTACCACCACTTTACAGAGGCCCTCGTAGCACAAAGTGCTGTGGCGTTTGAAGTTTTGTGTTGATATTAGGCAAAACTCGAGGCTTGTTCGCTGCAGTGCTTCCTTTTTTCCCACATCTGTTCAGAGGAATTCTCTTCCATCTTCTGTTTTCCTGCTGAATTTAATCTCTCTCACTTTAAAGCCTGCGTCTGTGCTCATCTGCGTAAGTTTATTGATGGTTGATGAAGATATTTGGCGTGCAACACCCCCTCCTCGAATAGTGCTATGTGAGTGAGTGGTTGTTACATTATATATATATATATATATATATATATATATATATATATATATATATATATATATATATACTATATATATATATATATATATATATATCATATATATATATACCTATATATAAAATTTTTTTTAATTCAAACTTCAAAGAGTAACATCGCATCCGCATCCGCATCCGCATCTACTTTCAAGATCCGCATCCGCATCCGCATAATTTTTATCTCACATTATTATAGATCCGCATCCGCATCCGCATCCGCATCCACGCTTTGCCCTGCGGATGGACGATTAATCGTTCCATCACTAATATATATATATATATATATATATATATATATATATACTATATATATATATATATATATATATATATATATATATATATCTCTCTATATATATATATATATAACTCTTATCTCTCTCTATATATATATATACTATATATATATATATGAGTGTGTGTGTGTTTGTATTTATGGTGTGTGTGTGTATATATGTATGTATTTATTATTCTGTATAATTTCAAAGTTGTGCTAATTATGTAGTAAGGTTCATTATGTGTTTTTATCTTACCTTTAAATTCGGCGGATTGAGCACACCCAGTTTTTGCAAAGAGTTCCTAATAGCACCAGACAAAGATGATAATAAAACGTCGTTTAGGCAAGTTCTAGTGACCTGTTTGATTCTAACGATCCTGCTGACAGGGATTCGAGATGACCATAGTACTACAAATCCACTTTTTTCCGCTGGTCCCATTACAGTATATGCTCCAACTTCATTGATACTGATCCTCCTCCTTAAATATTCGTTACTTTCGAAACTAAAACTATTCCTTATATTAATTTTGTATTTATCATCACAACCATAATAAGTATTTGGGGTGCCGCAAGAGGGCGATGAAGAAAAGGAGATTTTGTTTTTTGTCGGTAATTTCGACCTACAATGAGCTAAAATGTTTGCATCTGGTTTCCACCAATACAACCATGTAAGAACGCTTATTGGACCCACCAGAAAGCTCTTAAAAAGATTCAAGCCGTAGGTAGTACCACCAAAATGTGGTTTTTGAGGAATATGCACAATCTGATTATCTGAGAGCGATTGGCAAAGAACTCTTATTAATGTCATGCCATCAGCAATACAATGATGAATACGACATATAAGTATGGTCTCTTTATGTTTTCCGCAAGATTTTAAAACTATCACTTCCCATAATGGCCTTGACATTTTCAAAGGTTGGAACAACAATGAAGAAACATAATTTTGAAGTGCTTTCTCGGAAGATATTTCAGGTCCCAAATATATATGATTGTTCAAATTAAATTTGCTATCGAAACTCCATACCAACCCTCTCGCCATTGGAACTACCAATTGAGTCAATCTTGGATACATGTAGCTGCCTGACCCTGATTTAGCGTGTATTACTCTGCTAGAGAGAATATGTTTAACTCTTTTCAGTTCTATGTGACCATCTATGAAAAGTACACTATGCATTGCCGGTTGATTGCCATTAAGAAAGAATTGAGCATCATGTGGAGATAACATGTCTGACCTACGAGATAAAATTGTGTGAAAGAGGTCCTTTGAGACAAACGTTCTTTATAGATTTTGAATTAAAGAAACTCTCAGGAAGAGTAGTAGAAGGACAAGCATTAAATGGAATACTGGTAAAGGGATGGGGAAAATGTTAAAGACACCTTGCCATTACGAAGAATCATGTGCTCCTGTAGTGTATGTGCTGGCCTGTTTGCAGGAGGCTGAGCTGCATGTATTTTCAATATAGACAATTCCCTCAAAGTCTTTTTACTCATCTCAGGTACATCTCTGTCTGGTCTTTCACTTACAATCTAAACTCCAGCTTATACCTTGGTCTCCACGAAGTTGAGGACTTGGAAGGATGCTGACGTTTTGGAACTTTTTCTCACTGCTCATTGTGACCCATACATTTCAGGACTTATTCTCGTTGACAAACAATTTTTGGGCTGCCAACTTAGGTCTATTCTTGCTGTATTTAGAAGAGAGTGTAGAACCATTTGGTAGTGTTTGAATTTACATCACTATTGATGCTCTCCATAGAACTTCTTTATTAGACAATATACAAACCTCCTAGTAGTAAAGGGCCCATTTTTGTTCTGTAATATCATCTCTGTACTGCCTTATGCTATATATATCTCATACACTCATATATATATATACTCTCTATATATATATACTTCATATGCATATATATATATATATATATATATATATATATATATATATATATATATATACTCTATCTTAGAAGGCTCATAATCTCTTAACACAAAATACTTGTATTATTTGTAACAGTTTCTTCTTAGCCACACCTGCTAATTATGATCTGTACTATAGCAGGATACCAGCTTAATATAGCATGATTCTTTAAGCGCTATATTCAGTAACCGAGCTTTCCACATTTGTCCAATGAGAGGTGAGACGAGACTCTGATATTTTGTTAGCATCCAGCTAGGTGGATTTTAGACTATCAGAAGTAAATGCTGAATCAAAGCTGGCAAAGAAGGCATATAATCATTAGGGCAGTGCCTCACAGTCATTATAAACTCAACAATGCAAAAGTTAATACATGTCAAGCTAGTGATTGGCTTGCTAATTATAAAGCTAATAATAGATTAACTAATGGTTAATAAAATTGGCAAAGGTTGTAATATTCCCACTTTAATTAAAGGTAGTTAGCATCTGTAATTAAACTAATACAATTAAACTATTTAGCAAAACTAAAATTAATAAAAGGTGTGAAGAGTATTAAAAATTTATTTAACCTTTACAATCAGAGACAGGTGCCTTGTAACAACAGTGAGTTCACTGTGAAACATAAAGCCCTATAAGGAAATCTAAATGCTATTAGTATTTAGGAATAACAATATATATAGCTTCTTTGAAACACTTAAGTGTCAGCTACAGTATTATATGTCATTCATTAAAAGAAAAAGGTAATGACTCCACTTTTATTGGTACATTTTCAGTATATATATATATATATATATCTAACATATATATATATATATATATATAACTTATATATATATATATATATATATATATATATATATATATATATATATATATCTCTATATATTATTAACTATTTGTTTAAACCAACATGCTTTTTCTTTAAAATAATTTTTTTTTTTTAGAAGAAAAAGAGTTGTAAAAATATGCTGTAAATGAAAGTATGTGGCTACATCCTAATTACCTTATTAAGATTAAAAACAAAATGAGATAAAGATTTATTAATTCAATTTGAAAAAATAATATTTATATCAAAAATAGAAGTAAAAAAA
Organism: Trachelipus rathkii; assembly: GCA_015478945.1. Taxonomy (NCBI): domain Eukaryota; kingdom Metazoa; phylum Arthropoda; class Malacostraca; order Isopoda; family Trachelipodidae; genus Trachelipus; species Trachelipus rathkii. The sequence goes on from JABUQX010038454.1 coordinate 82,000, forward strand.
TCAATTTAAAAACCAACAATAACTTTTTAATTGTTTTCTTTAGGTGAAATTTATCATTAGATGTTTTAAATATTATTGAGATTAATCACAAAGTTGCATATTTAGGAGCTTTAGCATTATTCAGAACCTGCCTATGTTGACATCCTCTTTTATTTTACAGTTCATTTGCACTGTCATTTAACTTTTTTTCTCATACTTATATTAATTAGTTTAAAATATTTATTCATGTAACAATAATAGTGGGAAGAAATTTTACTTATATATATACTTCTATATACATATATATATATATATATATATACATATACTTATATACTACTCACTATATATCTTTCCTTCCTGCTCCATATATATATGCCTGCCTCTCACTCTACCTGCTATATAACCATATATATCATATCACTCTCTGAGATTTACAAAGAGAGATGACTCAATTATCAAAATGGGTTGGGTTAGTTGAGTTAGTTGAGATTGATTTAGAGTTGGGATTAGTTAGTTGGA
>JABUQX010038454.1:87500-90000 GCA_015478945.1 Trachelipus rathkii
TGAGTAAAGACTAAGCTGAAAGATAGAGATGAATGAGCTTCTTGGGGAAACTAGTTTCAGGGCTGAGTGAGAGAATGAGAGGAAAAAAACTTAATAAATATGATAGAAAATGGTATAAATATGCATGTGAATTATGTGAAAGAAAGTAAAATATATTCGTTCCAAAGTTACTGTGGATAAAGATAAAATTCAAGATGTATATTCTTCGTACATGATTGTGCAGAATTAGTAAAAATGGTGTTGTTAGATGAACCAAATGAACATTTGTGGCAAAAAATATGATTGAAATAGTGTGTTTGTTGGGTAATTTAGTTGCAAGAGTAAGTGATGTAGATGTGAAAGAAATAGCAGGCCACTTTTGGGTAAAAAGGTAAGATAAAAAAGCTGAGAAAACATTTGGAATTATATGTTGCTAGAAGTAGATGATAGGAAACACGTCGTTTAATAAAATGAGAATCACGAAATATACATGGGTCGGTGGGTAACTAACTGGTTAAGGTGTTGAAGCGCGAAAGTATTGAAAAAAGTAGCAAATGGTATATCCGAATGACTAATTTGGTAGAATAAAAGTTAAGAGCGAAAGTTGGATGGAAGACAAGATTGAATTTAGTAGGATTGTAGAAGTTACAAGTGTTGGTAATTATAAAAAATGAAGAATATTCAACGGAATACCGGAAAGTGTGTGTGTGTGTGTGGGGGTGAGAGAGAGAGAGAGAGAGAGAGAGAGAGAGAGAGAGAGAGAGAGAGAGAGAGAGTATTAATATTTAATGATGTTAATTGTAAAGGTGAAAGTTGCAATCAAAAGATCCGTGGAAGGTAAAGTGCAAGGTTAGTTCCATATTATCAGGAGAGAAGTTGATACCGAACTCGAAAGGGGATGGAAAGTATTTTATGGAGTTACTAATGTTAGAAGATAGAAGAGAAAGAAAGGAGAAGAAGATATGTTAAAGTTGTAGATAATATTGGAATGGAAGAGATTATGAGGAAAATGTATGATATAAATAATACAAGGGATGAAAGCGTGAAAGGAGAAAAAAAATTAGAGGGAAAAATCTTCAGTCTTAGAAAATATAAAAGGAGAGGTAATTTCGTCGTGGTCTTAGAAAAAGATAAAAAAAAAAGAGGTAATGGTGTCGTGGTAGGGATTGAAGAGATTATTCAATGTTTGCTGGGAAAAGATTAGGTACCACAAGATTGTTAGGATAAGGAGGGTGAAAAAGGGAGTGATCTAATTAGAGGAATAAACTTATTGAATGTAGTAGGTGTACATTATCTCCCTTTGATGACAGAATGTTAAAGAGTATTAGGGATAAAGAGGTTGTGGAAGAACAAATCAATGGGTTTAGAAATGGTCCAAGTTGTTTGGATCACGTATTTACCTTGAAAATGCTGAAGGAGAAATGCTCAGAAAAGAAAATAAAGGAGCTTTTGTATGCTTCATTAATTTAGAAAAAGACACATTGGAGTTCAAGTAGGAAGTTTGAAGAGTATTGAAGGTTGAGCAATAAAAGCAACATTCTATTTATTGCGTCAAGGAATAAAAAGAATTAATTGAAGAATTTTAGTGAAACATTAGAGCATGCTTTAAGATTAAGAGGAGTGAGGGAGAATTTGCTAAAAAGTAAATATAGGTTTAAAACAGGTGTTGTATTCTGTCTCCTTGGTTTATTTAATATCTTTATGGATAAGTGTAGTTAGTGATATAGATATAATTAGGAAGAAAATCTGTCTAACAAGTGTCTACTTGAGAGTTGAGAGTAGATGAGGAATTCAAGTTTATCGTTTGCTGGCGATAGATACTTCTTTGGTGGCTGAGTAAAAATACTTTGATTTGGTGTTTAAGTTTGAACCAGTGGGCCAAAAAAAGGACTTGAAAATTAACATAATAAAAGCAAAGTTATAAAAATTAGGGCAAAGTTCAAAGAATACGAAGAAGGTCAAATGGGTTGAAAACATATAGTTGGAGTGATGAAAGCCTGGATGAAGTTACCTTCTTTAGTTTATTTAGAAATGGACATAGGAGGAATCGCGGTAGGATGAAGAAAGGGAATTGATCTTAGGATTGAAGAGTGTTAAGCAGTCCTAGATATATGGAAAAGGTGAAATTAATGCAAAATGTCAAAGGATTTGCTCAGAGTCTGTATTTGTTACAAGGTCCTGTATGGATTCCAGACGTTTCATTAAATTTTAAGATGAAAAAAAAGAGGATTGACCTCTAGGATATGAAAGGTTTAAGAGCTATTTGTGCAGTTAAGAAGAAAGGATTGGGTTAGAAATGTAAGGGTAGAGATATTTACTGTCCAAGGGAGATATATGATGGAAAGAGGCACATTATGAAAGGGTACTGAAAAGTTATGAAACGTGTTTACAATGAATGCTGAAGAGAATGACTGATAAGTTTTGCGTCTGAAACGAAAGGCTAATAATGGAAGGAGGAAGATAAAACTCAAATGGAAAAAGGCGCACGATGTAGTAAAGAACCTATTGATAGGAAAGTCCA
>JABUQX010038454.1:102500-109603 GCA_015478945.1 Trachelipus rathkii
ATATATATCTTGATATATAATATATATGATATATATATATATATACGTATATATATTATATATATATATAATATATATATATATGTATAATTTATATAATTTTGAATCCTCAAAAGATATTTCTTTATATATATTATTGGGTCTGAAGTAAGATAATAATTTACATATATAATTAAATATAATATATATATATGATATAGTATATACGTCATTTTTGTTTGTCGTAAAAAGATAATTTACAAACGTAGAGTATATTATAGTATATATTATAATATATATATATATAATATAATAATTATTATAATCATTATAGCTCTTAATCCACAGATTTTGGGTGAGGTGGCGTTGCGTACACCGTGAAACAGAAAGTTGTAGAAAAATATGACGCAAGTCGAAAAGAAAGCCATCACGGTGGTATCTCATCAAAGTGGGGTTCATCCCCTGGGCCAGACCCACAACCGTATACCCCTCTGACATAAACCCTCGGAGTGGAGTCGCATAGCAGGTTTTAAGTCAGGCCATTTTCTCCTATTATGCACTTTCTTCTCGCCTCTGCCAACTCAAATTTATCTCTCTTCCAGACATTCATTTACTGACTCAATCAGCTTTTTCTGCGATCTTCCGGCCTGGCGATTCACCACTACACATTCGCTTAAACCAACGACTATCATCCATTATTTCCATATGACCAAACCATCTCAATGTACTCTAGTTTATTCTCTCATTTACTCATTTCTTCACACCACACAACTCCCTAATGCTTTCATTCCTCATTTTATTAATTCTTCTCAACACCTAATCAGCGCCCTTTAAGATCTGTCCATCTGGACATTGGTACTTAGATCTAAACCTTTATTGCCAGACCATAAAATTCTCACTACTATTAACTAAGTTTGACACAGGTGATAAACATCCTTATGGCAAACAATGATCTATAGAGCACTCAATGGGCTTTGTTGCCCCTTTAACATTCACCAATGATTTTAATTTGCAAACAGCCACATGTTTCGCCTACGCATTTCACAACTTACTACTACACCACATCATCCGTTCCTTTTCTCCAACATATATCCTAAAAATTTAGACTCAGACACTTGTTCCATCCAGTTGCTCACCATCTAACATTAAATTCACACCGAGGCTGTCCTCACTCACCTACCCATAAACCTTACTCGTTTATCTATATTTACTTTTACAGAAGCTGCGCCTCCTTTTACACACCTTTGTCAAACCCCTCTAACCAGATTCCTCTCAAACTTTCTTTCAGTTCTTACCAAAACTAAGATCATTCGCAATACATAAGTAGGGCACACTGCACCACCTCCTTTCACCCATGTCTCCACCTATTTCTAAACCTTCCCTTGCTAACCCACCACCTCTAATTTCTTTTTCGTGCTCTCGAGCATGATACAAACTTGAAATGAACCAAGAAGACATAAACACATCTGCATTCCCCTTGCTCACGTTTGGGCGCAATCTATTAACATAACCATTACCACTATTTCAACTCCATATTTATTCTTACGCGCTATTCACTATCATTCATACAAATACTGTTTGAATTCCATTCAGAAGTTTACTACCCACCAACACCATATTATCACTAACACTTGCCATAGAGCTACCCTGTTGAGATCCCTATTTATTAAGAGCCGTGTTTCCCTGATAATTTTCTCGCTGAGTTGCCAATAAACAAGTTTTTATTTTTCTTCTGGCTCATCGAATTATCTCTCAAATGTTCATGTTATTGCAGATGGGTACACATATTTCGTCGCCACTACATCCTACTACCGTCATGATTCGATTCTAAGTACTGCACATTGTTCTTTGCACCATGTCAGTCCCGAAGTCCCTCGACTGTTTTCCCTAAAATCGTGGCAAAAGTAACCAGCATATGAATATTTCCACTAGCACTACACGTCCAAACTAACAAAAGTAAATCCTATTAGTATCCTTACAGTATACCCACTAAGTGCCCTTTAACCCTTATAGAGAGGGTGCTACTATTGCTCTCCTCCCAATCCCTTCTGGAACTATGGCTCCTCCATATGACCATCATTGTTAACACAAACTTTCGACATTCGATTCAATCAAGCTCATCTCTGCCGCCTCCCATTGCGTGAATCAATTGTTCATGGAATATGATAATTTTTTATGTATAGAATTATTATTTTTAACCATTCTTTGGACAACTTTCCCACTCTACCTCAGCTTTACCAGAGCCTCTTTCGAACTATTGGCGTCACTCTCAAATGAATACATATTTCTTGCTTGCAACCATCCAACTTCACATGTACATTCTACAGTATCATCTCGTTCTATTTACTTATGACCAAGTTGTTTGGGAGGTTTATAGAGATATTGTGTTGTCCCCAGGTCTCAACATTCTTTCTCACGTCCACTTTCATCCAGTTTTACGAAAGCACTGTATTGCCTTATGTTCATGCTTCTATGCAGATTCCACCTCATTATTCTTCATACTCTGTAACCTGCTCCGCGCTTTGCCTTCCCAAGGATATGTCCTTTCCCTTGTAAGTTCTCCATTCTAGCCTCATTCCAAATCTGTTTCATGTTTACGCTACATTATTTTCCTCCTTACGTATTGCAACTTTAAGTCTTCTTTCTTTCCTTCCTTATAAATTTCCAAACACCTTTCTTTTGAAACCTCATCCATTGCCCTCTTAGAGCATGTCAACCGACGCCTCTTTTTTTTTAACTTTTTAACCGCTGGTTGTCAGGCTCTTTTTCATTCACATCAACTACACTGCTTATTACATTATCTAGCTATCTCTCTACTTTGGGTACAGGCCAACTTACTTCTTTTCCGCACTACTAAACAAAGGCTTCGTTCATTTGAGTCAAAAACTTTGTTCAGTTTCATCCTTAACCCCCTCCGATTTAACACATCCATCACATACTTCAACATTTCCTTGCATTACAAAGACAACAAAATCAATACCATTCTTTTCACCTTCCGATACAATCATGCCTCACCTTACTACCTACTTATTAGATACTCTTGTGGTGGTTGAAGAAATGATTGTTTGACTTACACATAGTGCCGATATCTCTTCGTACGCTTCAGAACACAAATATTCAATCACCTCCAATACGATTCGGCTCATATTTCATTTTTTAATAGCATAATCATAATGAGTAATATGAAAATCAGTTACTGAAGTTGTTTTTGAAGAAAGTATCCATATTGAAAAAGGTGGAAGTGTTTCCGGTAAGTACCGGCCCGGTAAAACCGGGAACTTTTAAAAAAGTCTGAGGTCCGGACCGAAACTTGGTTCCGGGGTGCTTCTCCAATATATTTATAGATAAGTAGTAGTATGTACTGGATATATAGTATATATATAGTATATAATATAATTAATTTAGTATTTAAGTATAATATATTTATATATTGATTATATATAGTATATTATCTATATATATATATATATTTATACCTATATATATATATATTATATATAATATATATATATAATATCATAGTATATATATATTATATTATATTATATATATATTATATATATATATATATATATATATTAATATATATATATATATATATATAATATCAATATAATATATATATATATATATGTATATATAGTATATATCAATCGATAATATATATATACTATATATATATAAAGTTTTAAAATATATATTATATATGTAATATTATATATATATATATCTTATAACTGATAATATATATATAGTTATATTATTTATACTTTATATTAGTAGTAACAGTATCAATACAGTCATTAATTACTTATCCATATGCATGTTCATTTGTTTTTTTTTTTTCTTATTTTTTTTTTTGTTTTTTCTTTTTTTTTTTTTACTTTTTTTTTTTATAAAAACCATTCGATAATTTTGCCTAAATCACAATATATGTAATCTGAATACTATTTTATTTATAATTTTTTTATGAGCAAGTCTTAAGTTCTAAAAATTTTTGCTTTTCAATTCTGTTTGATTTTCGTTATAAAAGAATAAATCAGAATATATGAAAAATTTCAAAATATTTGAAACTTAAATTTTGTTGGTAAATTCATCGGCTTACAGGCAATCTATCAGATACTTTATATTAACAGTTCAACTGCTCGGCCAAAAAGAGTATATTCGACATTCATATTTCTCTCTTTACTTGGAGAGCCAGAGAGGAGAGAGAGAGAAGAAGAGGAGAGAAGTAGTCGTGAGAGAAGAGAGAGTAGTAGAAGATGAGATGAGAGAGAACGAGGAAGAGAGAGAGAGTAGAGAGAGAAGAGCAGAGAGAGAGAGGATGAGAGGGAGTAGAGAGAGAGAGAGAGAGAGGTGAGAGTAGAGTAGAAGAGTGGAGAAGTGAGTAGAGAGAGAGAGAAGATGAGAGAGAGAGATGAGAGAGAGAGAGACAGTGAGAGCAGGCTATAACATGAAAAAAAAAATTATTCCTCCCTCAGACCATGTTTCCAATTGCAATCTTTTTTTATAAATGTCTAATCTTTCAACCTCTTAATGTAATTTCTCATAAAACTATAAGCTCTACAGGGTTCTATCTGTGGGGGCAGCTTGACTACAATTTATTAATGGGAACAGATGAACCAAATTGCTCTTTCAGGAACTTATCATAAAGTATCTGCTTTAATTTCCCTTAGAAGACTATTCAAATCTACCGATATAGAACCCTTTCACACTAAATGATTTAAGACTAGAGTTCCGTCATCTCCCTCCAACCATTATGGGATTACAGATTAGAGTTTCTCTCTTATCAGCCCCCTTTGATTAGATTAGGATTCCCCTCTTCTGATCCAATTTCTCGATACTTCCAGTTTTAAACACAATTCTTTTGTACTTCTTTTTCATCGTTTGTTACTTTCATATATGTTTCAGTCAAATAAGTTCGTTTCTTAAGGAGGAGAATATTTTACGCCGTACATATTATTATAATATAATATGATTATATAATATATATGTGGGTTATACTAAGCGGAGCATATTAGTTGTAATCTAATAAATGCTGATGAGGTATCTGTAAAGTATGTGTATAAGGTATATATGTATGAGGTATAGTATTTAGCTATATAGTTGAGTAGGTAATATTAGTGAGTGATATAGTAGTCTATTATTATAATATGTAATGATAATAATATATTATGATATTAGAAGTATATATATCATATATATATTATTATTATATTATACACTACAATTTTAAATACAGCTCATAAACATTTCTTTAATTTTTAGATGCAGCATTCACATTAACTAATTTAGATTGTAAGTGTTTCAAAGTAAAAAGTATGGGCATTCGCTTACATAGAAAATCAGCATAATATAATATTAGGTTTATATATATATATAATATAGTATATTTATTATTATTAATATTATAGTATTATATATATTAGTAGTAGTTATATAATTATTGTTAATAAGTATAGTTTATATATAATTATTTAAAGTTATAGTATGACTTATATATATATATATATATATTACCGTATAATATATATATATATATATATATTATTATATATTAATATATATATATAATTATATATATATATATATATATATATATATATATATATAATATATATATATATATATATATATATATAAATTAATATATATATATATATATATATATATAATAGTGCGTGATACTATTATGCATAAGTATGTATATAAGATAATAAGTTATATTATATTATTATATTTCGTAATCAGTTTATATATAATATGTATATAATATATCAGCTGAATATTATATAATATAAGATTATAATTATTATTAATGAGCTTACGTACTTGTTTCCGCGCTTGAAGCGGTAGTGGGTAGCATGACTGGCACTCTCCTCACCTCACGACCACCCTCTCCTCGGTCGCCCCCACTGCACCCTCCTCACCGCACCGCATCACTCCCTACTTTAAACCACTCCCTCTCTCTCCCCTCCATCCCCCGTCCTTGCCAGCTATGCCTCTTTCTATTCCTAATTCCATTGTCCAGCCCTCCTTCTTTGTCTCCCCTTAACGCTCTCCTTCTTCCCTTCCGGCCTCTCCATGATCATCCCATCCTAACCTACAGACTCTCTGTCCTCCATTTCCTTCCACCAGATTGCACATACCAGTCTTTAACCAGTTTCCGTATTCTCCGCTCGGTTATCCGCGACTTCACACCATCCTTCTGCCACTCACAATTCATCATCCCCATCACTCGACCTACTATGTTCCTCAAATCCTGCTCGCCTTTCTACTTTAGTAATTCCCACAAACTCAGCCTCCCTTCAACCCCTTTTCATCTCTAAATGACTTTCCAACTTTCTGTTCCCTGGACCTGGCATTCATCGCCCCCTACGTGGGTTTCACTACCCCATAAATCAGCGCCCTGGTACACAATTTTATTCAAAAGTACTATAAGCTTTATCTTAAATGTTCTGATGATTATTAAGTCCGCCCTCATCTTCGTCCATACTTTCATCGTCTATGCTTCAGACCACTCTCAACGCTGACGCCTCAGTCGTTGCGCTTTTCTCCTACCCTCTATGTTCTATCTCCCTCGCTTTCATCCGCTCCCACGTCGCTTTTTCTCGCAATCAATCCCTAGAATATCGTAAAATGCGTTTACTTCTTTATGTCTCAGAATCTTTACATACGCCTATCCCTTTCCGACGTCGAAACCTCTAATACTCGGTCCCATCCCCTCCTTCACTTCTATCCTCCTCCTTCAATACACTTATACCTTCTTTAGCATTCTTAGCCAAGAGGAGTCTGTTATTTTTAAGCCCCTTTTTGTCCGTACAATTCTTCTGATCAGAACTCCGGCCTTCACTCGGTAAGAGTAACTCACTAACCCTGTAGCCGCGAATTTTCCCGCCACTTAGGCTGGACAGATGATCGATGGTCGCCGCAATACAGTATCATATGTTCACTCCCTTCTCATATTTCCCGATGTTGTGCAATTCACCCCCTCTATCCCTGCCCTGCACCATATCCGTGTGCGTGCGAATACTATGATACCTCATCGTTCATAGAACATAGAGAGTTGAATAGCCATCGGCGAAATTACCAGACACCTGCCTCAGTCTCTCGTCCGTCGCCAC
>JABUQX010038455.1:0-24506 GCA_015478945.1 Trachelipus rathkii
ACAATTAAAAATAGTTCCTCGAGGAACTACTTTGTAAACTGACTATAATTCGATCATTTTTTCCAAATACTACTACGTCATAACGCATGGAAATTTAAACTGTGAAGCGGACTGTCGCACTTCTCTTCATTCTCATATATATACAAAATATTCCTTAGAGACAAAAATACAAACGGTAAAAATCACTAATAATAAACACTTCCAAAGTCTTATTAACAATAACATTTACCATATAATATATACAATTTGCACTAAATTTAAATAATCTTAAAATGAAATTTTAATGACAATATATTTATCATAAAAAAAGAAAAAATTTCAACAATATAAAATTTTAAATTATAAACAAAAAAATTAAAAATACAAAAATATCTATAATATTAATCAAAATCACAACAAAGGAATTAAATGTAAATTGCTAATATAAATAAAGATAGAATATTTACTAACTTTTTTGATTAATTCTTTATTTAATTCTAATTAAAAAATAATCAAATAATTGATACTACACCTTAACTTATAATCGCAAGGTAAAATTCAAAATATTCGTAGATAAGCTATACAATTATTATTTACATTTTATGCAACGGACATTTCACAATGTGCGATGGATTTGCTTAGCAATGTCGTTTATAAAGAAAATGGATATGAGGCTAGTAAAGCGTAAGAATAAGAGATCTATGAACGCGCATGAATCAAAGTAGAAAAAAAACAATCAATATAAATTAATTCATTTAATATCAAATAATAATAGATGCAAGAATAATAATAAGTGACAAAAGAATAAAATAGAATAATAAGACTCAAATATATTTACAGATGAATTATAAATCATTAAATAATAACTAATCAATATAAAATAAAGACACTTGAACCATTAGATAAGATTATCCTTCATTTTGTAATACGGCCCAAGCCTACTCACGTCACCATATAGTGCGACCCAATAGAGACGTCCTATCCACTCTCTCAACTAGAGGATACTTACTCTAGCCTAATGGATAAACTAAATAATAGATTACATTATCATAATGAGAGCAATCAATATATAAAATAATAATAAATGAATAGTTGGATACTAGCCAATATGAGGTTTTTATATTGCGAGCGAAATGAGTTTGCTCACCAGTGTTTCACGTATTGGAAGTGAACAAACAACATACTGATTTAATAAAAGACACAGACATTAGACACGATTCCTTCAACCCACAAAATTTGTTAATCGGAATAATCTACAATGCTAAATAGATTAGCCTCTTTTATAATAATATACTATGTATTAATTAAATCTCAATTTAATATTTATTTATTATTATCAAATTGATGTAAAACTGTTGCACTCTGGTCAGGAGTTCTATCATTCTGTATTATTATATTATTATTATTACTTATTGCAAAGATTGCCTGCCACCCTGCTGGTGCCAAATTATTATCCTATAAAAGAGGATAATCTAATCTTCTCAGTGTTAAAACAAACCAGTTATTAACTCATTTGACCAAACAAAGAATATATTTGTAATGAAAAAAATAGTAATGTCATAAAAACGTAATAAAATGTATTGGCTAGAATGGGCAGAACCCCAAAATTGTTCTCAAAACTCACATCCATTTTAGCACTCTATACTCAACGAAAAATAGAACTAAAATAATTGAATAATAAATAAAATAACATATATTAATAAAAAAAAAGAAATGAAACCACAGCAAATAAAATATCAGAATAGCACAAATTTTTAGAATTCGAAATAAGATAAGAAAATAATAAGATCAAAGATTTAAAAATCGTACAAGAATAATCAAAAAATTAATAATATTTAAATAACAAAATACTAGAAATCAGATCTGAAAACAGTAATTTATATCTGTTTTAATTTTTTGGACAATAAATTAACTTTTATTTAGCTACTTTTTAGCTTCCTTTTCAGATACCATTGCAAACATCCCATTTTTAGAGCATCTTTCGATTGGAAAGTGAATTTAAACCAATTTCCGTAATTAAATTATTGGAACCTAATTTGGATTTATTTCTTCTTTTAAAAGAATCAAAAAGGAACCTTTTTAGAAGTCTTTCTTTCTCGCAATTACAAAAGAGTTAGGCCCATTTATAAAACAAATGTTTATACAAGGTAAACACACGCAAACTATTAAAAAAAAACACATACACAATAAAATATTAGTAATAATAGAATAAATTTGATACAAAAAACTCAATTATAAACCTTAACCATAAATAATGATAAATTGAAATGTCCAAACCATTTAAAACAAAACATCAAAATTTTCAATTTAACCTCAAATAACTGAAATAAATTATTTAAAATATGTAAGAAAAGAATTCAGAAGATATAATATCCATTAAATTTTGTTAAAGAGTTGCAATTATTGTTATTTATTATTAAATTATCTATTCATCAAATAATTTAATATTATTGTTTTATTTATTAATAAAGTAGTTTATTTATATTATTATTAATCTCAGGTAAAACCCTATTAATTTCCAAACCTACGTTGAAGATTTTAGTTTGTTAACACACCGATATTCAATCACACTGAACAAATTAACATATCAAATGCAAAATTCTCAAGTCTGAGATTCATTTACCAGTAAATATAATTTAACTATATACTAATATTTCATACACAGAGAGAGAGAGACAAATCTATAATCTCGATTAAAATTGTACGAATTTTAGTAATCAATTAAAAATTAAATATAGAAAATACACTTACACATGACTGCTGATTTGACATGTTAAAAACATGAAAAATCAAATTATAGTTATTCAATAATTATTATAATAATAAAGAAACATATTAATAGATATAAAATATAAAATATCAATTTTATATTAAGAGTAATTACTCATATCCAACTCATATCTTAAATTTAAGAAATATTGTAAAAAGACAAAAAAATTGAATTTGAAATATTAATTATTTGAAATTTTATATTGAGAATTCACAAGTAAGAAATAAAAAAAAAAAACCGTGCTCTACAAAATCCACTTCTCATAGATAAGGTACACGGAAGGGAAAGACTTAAACAGGAAAATATTCAGATACTTATAGGCCAGTATTAATCACCATAGACCCTGTTCGCCAACCAACTACGTTAGATAATCGCAGCCCTTAATGAGTAATTGAATTTCTATACCCCCAGAAAGATAAAACTCTAAGATCTCTGATAATACGCGGAGTGAAAACCAGCGTCTCCTCCTCGCATAAGCGAGTCAAAATTATTAATGAAAAAAATTTAAGAAAAATTCATAATAGAAGTGAATGACTTATTTTAATGAAACTAAATATTAAATATATAGAAAAGCTAAATAAAATGATTACAAGTACTATACTGAACATAAAAAAGAAATTAAAACTTAAGAATTAGAAATTTGTTATATGAAACTAAGACATTTTTTTTCATTAATATAATGGGAAACGAATAAATACTTTACAAAATCGAAGTCCAAAAATTTTAATATATTAGGACTATCTTCGAGCTGCTGAAGAAACATCAAAAGAGGACTACTAACATAAAAAGATTACTCTCTCGTAAAATATAATATAAAACTGAAGGTTAATAATAATAATAAATATACTTAATCAATAAATTAAAATAATGAAATTATTATAAATAATTAAAAAATAAAGAATTAATATAAAAAAAATAAGTAAAAATAGTATATTAATTATAGGTATTATCATAACATCCAAAATAAATGTAGAACAATTGGTCTATAATCCCACTGGCAGGTTCACTGGATACCTAAGCAAGGCTTTTCCATATTCATGTATAAATCCAAACCGACACTTGTACAGTATTATAAAATCAACAGGAATTTGTAACGTCCTATTGATTCTAGTAAATCTAATATTTATACGCGCGCCTAATACCAATACCTAAAATATATAACATTATTGACAATTTAGGTCATATATCAACCACATATAACTTTTTAATTCTAACCTATCCTAAATTATCATTATTAATTTATACTGAGAATTTTATTATCAATTACACATCACTACACCACAGTCAACACTTATACCCCACCTAATCAAGAGGTTCAATATCCATCATTACTCCTACCTATATATCTAACTATTTTTAGGATTGTACATACTCTTTCATTAGGAGAGAACCTAGCGTCATCGCGTTATTAAGGTGTAGAAATCAAATACATGATACGGTGCACAGACCTAATTCACCTATAAGTAATTATCATCGACATTTATTAGAATATTTATATATAATAAGTTATATATAAATCATCTACGTTAATCTCACTTAGCCCCAGCAAAACTATATAGGTATCAACAATCCATAGTAGAGGGGACCTACCCTGATAAATATCTCAATATAACTTTAATCGCTCGACAGGATTACATGAACTAATTATAGCCCTCAATAGTCACTACACTAGAATGGACTTTAACTCATCAATGAGTATGCAACTTATAAAAAATATAATATCCGCAATTACTTTACCTAAGAATAATTACCTGAATATAAGAATATTCAGAATAATACAAACAAAAGTTATATAAGAGAAATGAAGAATAGAAGACAATAGAACTTACTCGATACTAAAACAATAAACATATGAGGTAACTAAATAAACACACTACCTACTATACCATATAAATAATATCTAACTATCATAAATAGTACCTATACTCGCATATAAGTATATATATCTGAGATATCAATAAGACATTACATACTAAATGTAAACCTATACTATACATATAGTAAAAATAGCAGCTACGAACTAATTCCACAACCTAAATAAATATCATTCTGAATAAGCAGGATTATTCCATGTATCACTTCTTAAATTGGAAGACATCAAACTATGCCACTCTCTCTACACCCCTAAGATGGCGCGGATCATCGAAAGAAAGATTCCGCAAATCACATCTATGCCCCGAATGTCCTTCGAGCGTAGAATGTCTAGCTAAAGACTAGTGAGTAGAATTCATGAGAGGTTGCTTTCCCAAATTAGAAGCCGGTAATACCGATTCGTCTGTTGCTACGGACATCCGGCATTTCGTATGCTGCCTCTGACATGCCGTGATCCCGACCATAAATTGAATCGAGAACTCTGCTACATATTTCGCATAGGACAAGAATCGAGTCTCATCGAGAGGTACGCATGAGAGGATACCACTGTCAGAGGAATAAGATGATGGAGAGAGAACGCACGAGATGAGCAGGTGATGGATCGCTATCTAATAAAACAAAAACGGCATAGTAGAGGTAAAATTAAGGGCCCATAATAATATTACACTAAATAACCCACTGACAATAGTCACCTAAATCATAACTTTTTACGAGGAACTCAAGCAAGACCATAGCAACCAAAAACCTCCTAAATAGACGATACAACTTTTCACGATACATATATATATATTCTCCTACTATTTTTCATTTCGTTACAATAAATCACTACTCAATACCCGATATATTATGAAATTGTACTATTGTGAGAGTATTGAGGCAGTAAACTATAATCTATATCCATCCAACCATTAGAGTATCACATCACACTAAAGCTGTCACATATATATACCAATGCCAATACAGCCCTAAAATACAGACTGGTTTTTAATCAAATATTACTATGCATCATTAGTCATAATTGCCTACCTATATATATATTATATATAATATATCACACACCTATATAACACTAAACAGAATATAAACCACTACCCCCCCATTAATACCTAGTATATATACGATAATCAAATCCGTGTAATACAAGATCCTATCATAACCAAAATTATTGGCATTTACTCCTATATTTGGCTACACTCAGTCTTACCCCCCCGCTATGACGGTGAGTATAGATGCGTACGTCACAGAATCATCTCTCAATCCTCACACTTCCCCTCTATCTCGCCTAACCCCCCACAACAATTATTCCTCCACCCACCTCTATCTCTCGCCAACTACCTACAAACAACACTAGCCTATCATTCCTACCTCAATATCCTCCACTCCAAACTCCCGACCTCCATCCCTATATCCATCCATACATCATCCTTCTTGTCTCGCTACCCCTGTCTCCAACTCCTTCCTATTTCGAAGCAATCCTCGCCTCCCAACCTCTCAGAACTATTTCTCAATTTACTACAAAAGCACTATTACTCACTGAGATCGAACCAACTCAAAATACATTAACCGAGTATCCCTTTCCTCGCATACTGCCCACACAACACAAATCATTCCGTCCAATCACATCGTCTTCACACTCACCACAACTGAATTACCTTTTAAATCCACTCGTCACAATTACTATGCTAACATCCACATCAAACAGCTATCGCACAACCGCCTCACATGCCCCTCATAAACACTAATCACTCTACTTCACCTGAACACCTGCGCCCATCCAACTCCACCACCACACGTTTCACACCCATAACAAAACACCGGGAGCTGAGCTACAGAGTAGTACATAATTTTATCTTAAAGAACATAGCTCAGACCTGAAACTTTCCTGTTGATTAAATACCACACATTCCACTAACATTTCTCTCAGACCCCCACGTCAATAAGACTCTAGTTCCTTCTCCTACTCTATTGTCTATCTCCTCCTTTGCATGAAGCCCGCAACCTCTCCTATACACTCTCTCCTAATTCACATCCATCCCTAAATATCTTAAAAATCTTTACTTCTATACAAATACTAAAAATATCCCCCTAATCTTACTATATCCACTAGCCCCTGCAATCCCCCTCCTCTACATTCTCTCTCCTTACAACATTACTAAACTAAGAATATAATTAAGCAATTTTCAAAATAACATTATGTTTTAGTGTCTCTACCTCTACACACAATTCTATCACTATACAAAAATCCCTCACCAAATACCGTCTAGCCACCTTCGTCAGAGCAATTCTTGCAGCCACTAGGCAAGATATCAGTCGCAAACAGTAATCAATGTTTTACTTCACCTCTAATATTATCACATTCCTGAATACAATTACCACCCACCACTCTTACTCCATCCTCTATTAATAACACAATTCTCTAGATCAAACACTCTCCATAAACAAAATATTGAAATACGCACTACTAGGCGACATATACACACCCTAGCCATTAAAATCAAATTCACGTCTCACACCACCAAATATATATATATATTAAGGTAGCAATAACTCGGCATCCCACCCATCGGCGGGCAAGTCGAACTATCTCACATCACAATCACATCTATCTCCCATTCCGGCAAAAGCTCATATACCCAGTCCCCTTTCCTTGTATACTAGCACCATCTCATTTCTTTTGCCCTTATTATTCACACTTCTTACACTTAAGAAAGCAGTTTTTATCTCATTTTTCACATTCATTTATTTATACACCCTCTTCACTACTTATCATTTATAAACTTTCCTCTAAATATCTAAAAAGAAGATGACTAATTCTCCCTTCCTCTTCTATATACTCTCCAAATTTCCTCAAGCATCTTTACTGTAAACACTTGGTCCACACACCCTACTATTCCCCTCCCTAAAATAAATCCTCACTTAATGTATCTTCCCCCATTCCTCAACCTCACTCCGTTAAACCTCATCACTACTACTATCTAATCAGTAATTCTCCATAACACTTTCCTACCACACCTTAAAAAGACACATATCCTACTAATTAAATGTTCCCACAATTCCAAATTCTATATCACCTATATCACCCTTAATAACAGGGGATACCAAACAAACCATTCTTCACACCAATCTGTGGTGACTATACACCACTTAAACATCCAACATATATTTAATATAACCTATACAGCCACTATTACTCCACCTCATATTATTATTAATTCAAGCTAATTAATTTCCTAATTCTCACAACACCAAGCGGAGAGACCTCGACGACGTCCCCACCTATCTCTCTCCTGATATGATTAATCAAACATTGGCAAAAACACAATGTTCCATACACACGAGATACTAATTGACACTACCCCACTCCTCTCCCAAATATTCCTCATCCGATCAATTTAACAATCTCTCTCAACCACTTGCAACACAATGTATGGAATTCACACATATACTCTTAGGATCACCATGTACAACAATATCTAGCTCTCTATCAAATTAAGGCGAACACATAATAATCATAACTACCCCCACACTAAAATCATCTCCTAAATATCATATACAAAATAACAACGTCAATTAATCAGTATGGCGATCATATTATATTAGCGTATAGATATCTAATGAAATAAGTTCTATTATTAGAGCTCATAATACGCGAGCTATATAGATGTATGACTGTTTCATATAACAAAAAGAAAATAATAAAAAATAAAAAAGACAAGCCATGCAGAAATAAATTATATACAACCGTAGTATATTATAGTGAATGAAATGATTAAAAGTTTCACTCACATACTTTGCACAAAAATCCAAGAGAATCTAGCATAGTACCTTCAACACAAGATTATAAGCATGTAATATGAGTCTATTTACTAAGTTGTGGGTGCGGGAGAAAGATTAGCCACGCACGAATAAAAGCCACTAAATGATCGTAAAGGCGACAACGATAAGAAAATGCCGTTCAAGAACACGACTAAGCAGACAATAGATATATGATAACTTCAAGCACATAAAATATACTTTCCAAATGGTGTAGCTGGAAGAGGTGTAAACAAAAAGTGGGATTCCATGGCGCCTGCACTTCTGCGTGAGTAGTAACGGTAACAGAAAACTTATAAGGTATAAACCAGTGGTATAGATTATGTAAGATATATAGAAAAAAAAAAAAAATATATAAGTATGAAAAATATTGCCATATATATATATACCATATCATATAAAAATATTCAACTAATAATCACTTATTAGACTAAACAGGAAATATAGGCTAATAGCAGTAATGTTTATGGGTATTATAGCCATCAAGATCTGCAGTGAACTAAAGACGAGATAGAACTAAGTATCATCTATTCCGCATCCGGCAAGCCCATAATTTAATATCCTCACCGCGGCATCCGCATCAATACCGGGGCGAAATAGGTGAAAATCTCACCGCCTACAAACCTCTAAAATAATATAAATTATAAAAAACTGATAAACCATATAAATAAATTATCTAATATATATAATAATAATATTATAAAATAAATACACGTATCATATACTATATATAATAAATATATATACACCTAAATATACTACTATATTAAACTAACCTTATTCGTCTAACCTTGATTATCATAATTCGATATCTCGAGTCGATATACTGACATAATCTATATACTCTCTCTTCTCCTCTCCGAGAATAAGCGAAACAGATATATTAGAATGAAATATATATATATCGTATGGTAGAATATAATATTTCATACATATATTAAACATAAGGAAAATAGGATAATAACTAAAAAAGTAATAATGGAAAATTATTAAATAAATATATATTAAAATAGTCTACAATAAAACAAATGCAAACCTAAATAACCAGCTTAAAAAGCCTCCCAAACACCCTACCTAATGATATGAAAGCCCGCATAGGCCCAAGACTACTGATTATAAAGCCCCAACTAGGTGCACGAACTAAGGAGAAAAGGCACCACATAGGCAGCTAGAGGTGATGATGTATTTAAAAAAGTCAAAGATATATAATGGGCACACAAATAGCCCGCATGTGAAACTGAGAGAAAAAAACACAGCACTGAAAGTAGGAGAACGAGTGCAAAAGAGTGTCAAGATAAGTGAAATGTGATAGTGTGCTGGTTGATGGAAGAAATGAGAAGAGGCGAAGAAGGAGATGCAATTTTGATAGTCAGAATTGTGGTACAGAGAGCAATGGTAGAACTTTGGTTAGTGTTTTGAGTCCTAGAATTTCATAATATGGTTTAATAATTTAAAGTTATGAGAACTAAATGAGTATAAAAGTAAGAGTGTGGTATTGTGAACATAATGGTCCATCTGAAGGAATACGTTGAAGAAGAGTACTAATATTTTAATTGAGTATTAAATCTGAATGATGTTTTGGAATGGGATGATGAGTAAGAGCTTAATATTGATTCTGTTGGGTCACTGAAATGGTTAGATAGGTGATGCATTAAAAACATGTTGACAATATAAACATGCATGGTTTTGGGTAGTTCAAGGGCGAACAACTGAGAAAATGCGTAAGTAAGGTGATTGATATAATCAATGTAGGGGCAGAGAGTATAAGTTGGAGGGCTATAATACTTTCCTCTTAAACACGAGCAGAAGAGAGAATATTCTCATATAAGTAAAAAAACAAAAAAGAACAATAAAAATCAATAACATAAGAGTTTTTGTCGTATAAAGGTAGGAATTGCGCTCACACTATAAATAAGTAATATTGTTTATGGTGATCTCGGCTGAAGGACAATGCACAAGAAACATTTATGCTTTAGAGTTATGAATTTAAATCTGAAGGGTTTAAGGAAGTGGGATGGTATGTAGAGTCATTATTGTTTCTGTGTAAAATATATATGTTAAGTGCGCAGCGGAATTGAAGAAGGACAGTGAATATACAGGGCAAGGAATAGTGGAGTAAAATCAACAGATATGAGAAGCTTAAGTGAACAGAGGAATATTATAATTAAGGCATTAACATATCATGATAGAGTAAGATTAAGCGCTACGCAAGTAAACATAATCAAGTCTGATTGATGAACAAGTTGAAACTGAACAATGAAGGAAGCGAAGAAGGAAAGATTGTTAGCAGTGCATAAAAAGGTATATAGTATGTGGATGTGCTAAAGCTATAAAATGGGTAGAATGTTACAGTGAAGTGGTGGAATGATAGATTTTAGGTTTTTAATTGAATTTGCATACAGACAGTATGATAGAGGATTAATAGAGAAGCTTTCTTGCAAGGTGATTAGTGAGATATATATGGTGTAAAGGTTGATAAGCTTATGAATGAATCAAAAGTATGTAATCGAGGATAGTGAGGGCGGTGTAATGAAATAACATGGTGACAATCAAAGGATGAAATGTTAGTAATTAATAGCGTGAAGTGAAGTAAAGGGTTATGATTATAGTATCTCCTTGGAATTAATATATGAGATGGGGATTATGAAAGAATTAATAGAGGTAGAGAGGTGATTAGCGAAGAATAATGGATGCTTAGAATTGAATAGGAGAACGGATGATAGTAAGACGGATGGCATCTACCTATTAATTATGTTCGATTAGATTTTGGTTCTATTGTGGCGAATCTGAAGAGATTGTGAGATGATTGGTAGAGAGAATTTGCAGGGTTGTGTTAAAGGAGGAGGTATTTGAGAAAGTAATCCCGTAAGAATATAGAGTAAAGCGTTACGGTTTGTGAGAGATGAAGGTTATAGCCCTCAGATATTAAAAGTTATGTTAAGATAGGTGAGACAACATGATTAAACAAAGTGTACTGGAGTTTAAATTAATTTAGGGTTGTGTTTGAAGATAGAGAAGGAGAGACGAGATGATGACAGATGTAGTAGAAAGCTTGTGATGTATAGAGAGAAGGTGGGCTGGTTGATCAAATTAAAAATAATCGTTATTAGGAATGTAAAGGACTAAGTCTAGGGGTGGCGAAACATAGGGTCTTGCATGAGGGGTATGTTGAAATGATATGAATTAACTATTAGTATTGTATATATAAAGCTAAGAGATGAACATGGCAAACCTCTGTAAAATATTAAGAAAGTATGGATCTTATAAAGCTCATAAAAAATGTCGATCAAAGAACACTAGGCTTACATGATGCCCCTAGAGGCATGCCCGAGGGTGTGAGAAGACACATATTGAGTTCAAATCAAAAGATTACAGGAATGGAATTAACGTCTATTATCTAAAAAAGTATTCTTATTTGTGGATAAGTATGACAGAAAGATACAAAGATAGGATTCTGGGAAAAAACAATCCGTATAGATGAAAGAATATAGTAATTTCCCAGACAGGAAAGCTAAAAATGTATTTTGACAGTAACATTCACTAATTTTTCACTAAGAAGCTCTCTAGATAAACGGAATATTACCTAAAGAACTTTATGGGATCGAACGAACTCAAAAGCGAGTAACATATGAGGGATTAAAAGCTTATGGAGTATCGGCTTCTCGGCATTTCACACAGAAGAAATGATAATTATTAGATTATATAATCAGCAAGACAGATGGATGGGAATTCGCTTAAATGGGAAACGCCAGGATGATATTTCCTGATCCTACCGGACAATCGAACTTCAATATGTAGACGGAAAAGTATAGACAATATGATGACTAAAGTGCTCCATATCTTTACCTTAAACATATACTTTGAGAGACGAAAATATGTATTTAACCAAAAAATATATACAGGTGCCCAATAGGATCTCTGATCCTGTTAAATCTGGTGCGGGTGTGAGAAATATCTGTATCACAGGAAACATAGTAATAGTTTATCTATAGAAAATTCAAAACAAATCGAGCAAGCACAATATCAAAACAAGTTGCACTACATGAGCAGGGGAAACATAATACAAAACTCACATGCTAGTACATATGGAGTAAACAGATTATAAAAGAAGATGAAAAACAAATTTCTAGACTTACACAGTAATAGAAACCTACTTCTTAGCCTAACCACAAAAAAAAATATGGAATCAATATCCTAGCCAATATACACATGTTCTATTGCGAACATCATAATATTAATCACTTATTGATTTATAATAACGGCTTCAAAGGTATTATTACATAAATCGCCAAAACAGAGAATACACTCTACAACACCTTCAAATCACTCCACAGTCGAGATTAAACTTGACTATTATGCGAAAACTTTCTTGGAAAAAATATATTGCAATAACATATTCAAATTATGGAGGACAATTATGAACAACTTGAGACTAACGTTCATTTCTTCATTTGTCATAACAAACAACTCTTCGTGACAATCTATGAGAGAGCACGATAATATGATCGCTTATATAGATAAAGTCGTTGAGACTACGTGTTTTTTAGGGATAATGTATTAGGGTTAAGAAAAATTAATAGTAATAACTTAAATTTAAAATTTAATTCTTCGCAGCTAACATTAAATTGTATAAAAATATTAATTAAACATTAAATGATCGAGAAAAATTCCCTAATGCTTAAAAGAATAATTCGCCGTTGAAATCTCTGGTGGACCTCAGCACCAACTTGATTTAATTAAAAATTGATAGCTGGATGATACGCACTCACATGTCGGAAAAGACCCATAACGCTCCAATATCATTCATTGGAGAGAGCACACGTAGATAAAAACTGAGTTGTTAAATAGTAGATTTAACTTGAGAGATGCCACATCCCACCACCAATTTGACGGCGGCTCACATTATTAAGAACACCACTTTTAGTCAGTAAAAATCATACATTACACAAATTTATGAAAAAAAAAATATTCAAAACGATTTTGATGGTGATCCATCTTGTGCTAAGAGAGATAAGCTAACGTAGATATAGATTAAAACTAGAGATGCTGAAAAATTGTAGAACGAGAAGCCTCAGCACTAAAAATTGAAATTATCTTATCATATTAAGCAATGACACACCCAAGGAGAATTTTGCTTATTGGGAACATGAAACGCTTTCTAACTTACTTAGATTAGTATCTATTTACCGATAAAAACGGAAGCAGTCAATAAGTAACATATGAATATTATTGAGACATACATTTTAATTATTATTATTGAGGTGTAACATAAGCATGAGCCTTGAAAATTGAAACCCGAAACATATCCGCGAATATTAAAATAAAAATAAACTGTTTAACTTAGTACTAAAAACTACACCTATAACAATCGAGTCTTGCTATAAAGGGCAGAAAAAGATAACTGAAAAAACTAAGATCAACAAAAATTAACTCAAAATTGAATATACATATTTCAATAAAAATTTTAGAAAATGAAAAAGTCTAAATCCAATGCCGAAAAACATATAAAAGGTGAACTCATAATCCCCCATCCCTGATAATAAATTACATGGGGCCAAAACCATAATAAATAATAACCCATTTTCTAATTACTCATGTTCAACTTTGAACAAAGGCTAATTGGAACTCAAAACGTACGAAGAGATCAAAGATTCTTTAAAAATGAAATAAAAGAAAAAGAAGTTAGCATAGAATTAACTATCTTATTTAATATAGCGAATAACAATTTACTGTGAAAATATTTTTACACCGAGAAATTAAGTGCTCCCCTACTAAGAATTGCAGACAAATAGTCTTCTATTGACCACCACGGAGAGAAAAGGTCGAATTTTAACTATCAAGGTTTTTTCACCGTTAATATTGTTTTCTCCCTACGTTCCTCCCTCCCAAAGGAGAAGGATAAAGAATACTTCTAAAATATAAAACTAACAATATGAGTCTTTATTTTCAAAGGAAAAACTGAAATGCATCGGATCATTCTACAATCGAAATAAGGATTCCCATCAACTAGAGCAACACGACAAGTTTATGAAAGAAAATAAACGATAGATGGAGGGCCGAAAGGGAGAAGACTAAAATACACTGGAGCGCTAAATGAATACGCAGCAAGAGTGAAAATTGTGCAAAAAGTTATTACAATGTTGAAAAAAGCAACTATAGACTACATATAAGGCCAACATTTATCACTGACTTTCTTTCAAACCAAAGGACATAGTAGAAAATAATCATCTATATTATAGTTCATCCTGGCAGCTCGAGTCAGTATAAGATCATCTTTATATATATGCGACAAATTTAATATGGAAAGTTAAAATGTAAAATTTAATTTTAAGACTGAGTTATAGCAACTATTTCTCTTTTAAGTATATTAAACCGAAGCAAAATTAGTGACTAAAATAAGCAAAATTACTGAGCAAAATAAGACAAACTTCTCATAGAGTTATTTACTGCATAATTTTATATCAATCATAATGCACGAAAAATTGAATTGCTATCAATAAATTACAATACAAAGCGCTTTCTAAATATTCCTAAATAACTCGGATCAGGAGGAAGCTTCAAATAGATCAATTATCTCACCTTATGTTCACCGTGTGTTTTAAAAGTTAATATATCAGAGAAATCTCAAATTGTGATACCTAATTAAAGATCCCTAAGATGAGGAAACTTACAATCAGATACTAATTTCATAAAGGTAGAAGTCAAAAACTACACCCTTCTTTCTACGCTGATCCAATCTCGCGAGAGCCAAACCAAAAACATTCAACCCCAAAACAACTAATATATTTTCCTAAGTTTGCTCCTCTCAAAAACTGATTCGCATAGTTGACGGACGTAGATCAACGTGTCAATATGTTACTCGGTGCGCACTATAAAAACCTAATTCAACAAAACTAAGATGTCATCACTAATAAGAATTAATTCATACAACAATATAGGATACAAATACACAAATAAAATTAATACAAAATAAAAATTTCCACTGTGTCGTAAAATGATACTAAAAAGTCTTCGATTACATCACTAACCGAGATGCACCAAATGACAAAAATGAACACTAAGCTGGACAAATATTGTGAAACTGATATTGTAAACTATATTCATAGTGCAACAATGTACCAGAATACAGATTACACATTGTAGGGAGCATCAGTTTAAATTAACGGAAAAGAACTGTGCAAAGGAGGAGTCAGCTATGAAATAACGTTTAACGTCAAGGAATTAGGGAATATTAGAAAAAACCGAGACGATTAGTATTAGCTTTACTACCATTCCAACTTAATAAGAAAAAGTTTAAAGAATAACAACCTGAGTGTAAAGAAAGCTGCTAATAAAATCAGTAGAGAAAATTAGGATGAGGTCTCAAAAGAGCCTCATAGGAGTCCCTAGCCTCCTCAAGGCAAACATTCACATTTTTCAAATGCTTTATAATAGCACTCAAGTGTTGACTGAGCTAAAGATAGATATCATTTGGAGACTAATAGTCTGAATCATGCTAACTGAAGACAATATCAGAATAATAAGAATATTTCGACAGTAAATAGCATATCCTTAAAACGTTTATTAGTACTTATTCAATTCCTTCTAGAGAGGTTCAATAAGTGGTTATAAAAAAGCTGACAATGAGCAAGATAACTATGATATATTAGGGACAACATCTCCTGAAACGAGAGGTAAAGGTATCAAAGCCACAATGAACATGAATTTGAGATATTGGATATAAAGCACAGAATACCTCACATGCATTTCATGGAATTTCGTGAGAGATAACATAAGAGTAGTATTGGAAAAAAGCAATATGTCTGTCGACTACATTTTTATGATGAAAACCAACGGTAGTAAGGAAGAGTAAATTAAGGGAGAGAAAATTATACTCAGTATCCAGCTCTCACGACTCTAAAACATCGATAGAAATAGGTTGATATAAAGGTATTCATAGCGGGATTAGTTGGTACTGAGAGAGAGTACATAAATAGAGAAACTTTACTCATTAGACAGATATAACTACGAGATAGAAATCGATAACTTGAAATCCAGCACGTTTCAGAAAAGAGGAGATAGGTCTCCAGACTCTATTAGCACTATATACTTCTGACTAAGAATTAATGGAGAGAATAACTGACATAGGTGAGAAAACTCGACACCTGAACCGCGGAGTATATCCAGTCTGAAAATAATAATGAGATCTTTAATAAAGTATAGAACCTTATTATAAAAGCATTTTGATACGGTTAAACACTATAAAAGGAACGTAGAAGAGAAAATAATGAATATTTGACTCTCAATACGAAAAAACAGAAAGGATTGATACTGTTATTGAAATCAGGTAATAAGGAGATAGTGCTGCAAGAATAAGAAAACATGTCGGTCGTACAAACTATATGGATGTCAACAATCTATCTATTTGGAATTTATAGATGAAGAAGTGGAGATCCCAACTGACGGTTCAGATGCTTCGCGACAAACGGTATTAAGACGCTAACTCATAGAATAGCTATTCAAAACAAATGAATCTTGACAGGGGACTTACAAAAATGCGATAGGTCTTCTAAGTTATGAAAACTTAATAGACTAAAACGTTCCACTCATTAGCTTACGAATCCAGTGAAGGATGCATAAGACGTTCAAAATGACCTTAGATAAAACCTATTATATCTTATTGGATGGTGCATGACTCAGCTGGAAATACAGAACAATATATAATAGTAATCAAGATAGATAAAGTTCATCTAAATCACCTATGATACCAATCTCAAAATAAGTAATGTCGAACACTACGGAGTTATTATATGGTGTAGTGATTCTCTGTAGAGTACTGATGGACCCACAGAAAAGAATTCTAGCTCGTGATTATAGCAGTATTTCAAAAGTAGATATCAGGGAAATATCGAGAAGCATAAAAATAAATAGACTAAATAAGAACATGCCTCGGGAAAACTTAATAATTACTGAATGTTGGGTTTTGAATGACGCACAGAGACATAGATAATATGTAAAACTGTATATATGCTTAGTTTAACGGAAAAAAGCCTAGTAAAGTGCAGGCACATTTTCTGCATACAAGTATTAGGCCTAATCATTAATACGAAAGTACGTAAGAATATGCTTAAAGAGCGAATGTGAAAACAGTAGAGCAAGCAGAGATGATTTCTGCGGTTGAGAGAATAAGAAGGGCAATTGTAGGATAGGCAGAAGGAGTTAGGAACTCAAGACTTGGTCTTCAGATAAAGATAAAATACCTCCCGTCAAACAGATTAACAAATAACTAAGTATAATATTGCATGTTTTTAACAACCATCTACACTCATCGAGGATTAATAAATTTTTCTAGTTGATTACATGGAGAACAGAGTGAGACTAGAGGGACATAATAAAGATAATAATTAAGAAGAAAGCATTAGCTCACTATGAGTAATAGAAACATGACATTCATAATAGGTAGTTTCGTTAATAATTATTGAGAAATAGTTTGCCAGAGGAGGATATGTTGAGTGTTAGAGACTATTACACGATTTGACAACAATTTAAGAAAGGGATTATAGATTTAACGCCTTTATGGATAGGTTTAGGAGGATTAATGAATAAAAAAATACATAATATTGACGACGCGACACACTTGGGCGGGTGTTTAAGTAGTTGATTATTAGTTATTCACGTTCAAGATGCACATGTGTGAACATTTAAAGAATTAGTATATATTAATGTCAAATGTGGATTGTCTCTCGGTATGCATAATATGTAACACTAAATTATCAAATTATATTAGTTCGACTAAAGCCAATTGGTGATTTGCGTAGTTCAAACAACAAGTGCTAAGCCCTAGGGTTTTTAGTACCTTTGCCTGTTAGTTTGACTAATTTGAACCGCAGCGCTTAGGTAGAGGATGAGATTGGCTGGAAGATCCCGTCAATACGCATTATTTTGCGCCCATGTGGCTCTGGATATATATCTTGAGAGACGTATAATAATTCTTTATGTCTTTTTTATGTCTTACCCCGTTATTTGATATCCACACTTGCATATAGTAAGTTTATATCAATTCGAAACTCTAGACTGACTTTGTCGTCCAGTGTTGATCACCTTAAGCAGTTTGATGATTTCGTGCATTATTGAATAATTATATAAGTAAGGTTTAAAATGGTGAAATAACTACTTATGGCATCAACAGCATACGGAGACTTTAAATGCTATGAGATTGAACATAAATAATCTTTGTGTATGGCTACATGCGTTGAACGTAATGAGAGGCCTAGCTATTTGTGTATCATACAGTGAGTGTGGACATTTGTAAAAGGATTACTAGTGACCTCGCCGCATGTGGCAGACTAGAGGGGTTATGATTCCTCGCTCACGGGTACTTAGAAAGATGACGTTGCCGGCGATGATGTTTTCAGAAAAGCACGCTTTAACAGACAACAAATCTCCTTGAGAGGCACCGAGAATAAACTACATGATCACGAATCGATTTCTACCCGAGAGATTGATGCTTAAGGTAGGGCATACACTTATGTGTCAAGATGAGGGCAAACTAGTTATCGCACTAATTACGTGTAGGGAGAAAAAAATACCGATCACTTTGTTCGTTCCACCCTAATGTAGTTGGTGGGTGAGTTGATGTTGAACAAAACCTGGGAGAATTCGCAGAAAAATAGTGGATTGAGAGTCAAGTAAAGGAATGAAATATGCATAGGAAGAAACTGTGTAGCTTAAACACCCGAGCGCACGACACAAAGACGATGCCATGATAGGAGAGATAACTGGGGGCTGAGTACTCGCAAGGGGTACTGGTTGTGCGCACCTAGGCCAGGGACATGTCGTGATTGCAAAACACATAACAACTTAATTTACACTAAAATTAGCTGCAATCAAGTCCACGGAGCTCCGTATAGGTCGTTGACGCCCTACTAGGGTAGGACTATGACAATGACGCTAAGACTACTCTAGACTTAACATGAGGCTTAGCAGAGGAGAGTGGAGATAAGTCACGCTGGGCTTTGTCTTTTACAGTATTTTTAATTGTTATTTGAAGTCTTGTGACCTGCTTCCCTATTTCACTGATTGTCTCTGTGCTACATTACTCCAGTCGGTTGGAACAAAAAAGGCAAGATGAGATAAGAAAGAAGTAATAATAATAACAGTATTTTAAGTTTTTTAAATTTATATATATATACTAATATACTTATATACTTATATTCATAACTATAGAGTAATATCTATATATATACCCTCCAAATTGACGGGAGTTCTTATTAAAAATATCAACGTACGTACTACCACATACATATATACTATATGAAGTTATATGTAGGGTAATATGACTCCTATCAAATGCATATAGCCAGCTATTCAACTTAGAGATCTTTCTATTAGTGGATATAATAGCGCACGGAGGAGCTAAAAACATACAAGTATCGCAAATATATCCGTGAATCATGGATAAACAGTTAAATATGATAGAACCTAAAACATAAACCCTATCTCCAATTCCAGCTAATAATCCAATTTGCACTACATTAGACTATTGATATACCATTATATACTATCACTTATCCGTTATTATAAAATATATATAACGTATATGACATATATATCACCTATAGGTAATCTACTACACTAATTGATCTTAATTTAATATAATACCTTGATACTGGCCAGGGACTTCATTATAAATCATTCTTTTTTTCAGTTCCAATTAAAATTGTAATTCAAGAATATACCTATCTTTGAATCACAATGAGTTGTATTCAATCTTGGATACCTTGTTCCACTTCAGTTTTCGTTGAAAAACAATCTAACATAGTTAGTTTTTGATCTTCCTAAGTGACAACGGTACAAGTTTAAATACTATACACATCGTAAACAAGAAACCACTGTACATATAATTTGAGCAAGCGAAAATGTAGTCGTCGTGTTCTACTTAGATCTGCAATATCTATAAGGGGATAAATTAGGTTTTCAAGATTTAAAATATACAGGTGAGAAGCCTCTACCTTACGTCTTTCTAATATTTATTGGTGATTTATCTGCAGATTGTTGTAAAGAGTTTAATTCCTATTATACCTCTGAGATGTCTGATCACACAAAAACGAAATTCTTTTTTGCACATTATTATTTTCTGCGTTTCCTAACAAAATCCATGGGTGGGCAGCTTGTTGGGGGAGTAAATCCCCATTTTTTTCTCTAATTGGTTCTTGGAATCCCTTTAGGAGGAGGTGACTTTAAGTAACTGACTCCTGAGAACAAACAACATAGGATAATGACGTGAAGAGTAGGCCCCATTTCTTCATCCAGTCGAGGTGCCTAACGTAGAGGAGGGGCGAGCGAGTTATTGATATATATTTCAATACATTAAACTCTCGTGGAGTTGAAGAAATGTACACAGGAAGACACATCCTCAATTAATCTTTGATAATTCTGAGTAATGAACGGTACGGGAGAAGGTGAAGATGCTATGGCAGTATCAGCTTCAACCATTGAAGATGCTATGGCAGTATCAGCTTCAACCACTGAAGATGAGTCACTAAAAACTGCTTCAACCATTGAAGATGCTATGGCAGTATCAGCTTCAACCATTGAAGATGCTATGGCAGTATCAGATTCACTTACAGTACTTGATCTATCATCTTCAGTGCTTGAGACCTTTACCACTTTTGACGATCTTTCAAGATTAACTGCCAATAGACTATTGTTGGCTTCTATATCCTTTTTTGAAAAAATTTTTACTGGTGATTTGCTCTTTACTTTCATTTTTTCCTTTGGGGGAGTTTGAGAGACAAAACTTACATTTTTATCTTCAAATTCTTCATCACTGTCAGTATTACTAAGGAGAGAAAAATTATGCGAAATATTTTTGTCATTGACATGTGAATTTAATGAAGTTTTCAATGGTGATTTTTCTGGAGAAGAATCCCAGTCAATTTTAATTAAATCAATTAATTTTGGTTCATGCAAATCTTTAACATTTTCTTTGTTATTACACTGTTCCAGGACGAACAATTCTGGGGATGATGATCTACTGCTATACTTCGCTGCGTTTATGTTAGGATCTTCATTTTCTAATACAACAATATCAGAAGAATCAGAATCACTTATATTTCTTTGAAGCTTAGTTTTAGATTTAATCCTTTTAGGGGGAATAATATTTTTTATACGATTAGGTTTCTTCTGACATGAAAAATCTTTGTGCCAAGCAAGTTTGGCAACAGGAATCAATTCATTGCAATAACAGCACTTTTTATTTGCATTCTTATCTTGCTGTTTTTCAAAATAGCTAAATATTGTCTTCTGCGACTTCTTTTTAGAATCCATCTGGAAAAGATAAAATATATGCCAATGTAGTAAATAATTAAAGGTGTGAAATAATTTTTATTTTTAAATAGGTCAATGAAAGAAAAATAGTTATGGTTGACCAGGGTGGAATGAAATATAAATTATTTTGAATTTAATAAATTTAGGTCAAATATATATATATAAATATATATGATATTATATTATATATATATATAGTTATATATATATAATAATATATATATATAATATATGATATATATATTACATTAAAATAATAATACTATAAGTATATATACTATATATATATATTATAATATATTATATATATATATATATATATAGATATATATATCTATATATATAGTATATATATATATATTATATATATATATGATATATATATATATATAGTGGTACCTTGACATACGAGCGCCCCAACTTACGAGATTTCCGAGATACGAGTTGTCACTCGGTCGATTTTTTGCTTTGAATTGCGAGCCAAAATTTGAGGTACGAGCCGTTGCTAGAGATTTTCAGAGTTTATGGAAAGGAAGCACCCAGAAAAAGTTGCAACTCGGCGTGCATCGGCGCTATTTAATGACACTTGCCTAACTCATTTGCGAAACATTCTGAAAGGGAAGAAGAAACAAACTTCCTTGGACAGGTTTTTCTTGAAACGGCTGCAAGTGTAAGTGAGGAAAGCGTGGCGAAAAGGAAAAAAAACGGTGAATAAAATTAAGTTAAGCTCAAGTTGTCTGATATCCAATGTAAATATACACTTTATAAAACCAGTTTGTTTCTTTGCATTCTCTTTTATTATGTTTTTATACAATATTTGTTATTTATAAATACTTTTTCTTATTTAAAAATACGTGACAAAAAAAAACGGGTGGCATTTTGGGAGCTGCAGCTCCCAAAATGCCACCCGTTTTTTTAATGCCACCCAAAATGCCACCCGTTCCATGGAACGGATTAATTGCATTTCAATTAATTTCAGTGAAAAAAATTGATTTGATATACGAGCAAATTGAATTACGAACTCAGTAACGGAACGAATTAAACTCGTAAGTCAAGGTACTACTGTATATATATAAAGTGAAGGAGTTGTTTTTTGTTATCTTTGGATTGCTCTTCCACTTCAAACGGTTATGCTTTTCCCTTCTTGACCTTCTCTACATTCTGCTTTCTGTTAATGAAGAAATGAGAATGCCTCATGTAAGAACCAATGAGAAATGAAAATAAATAGAGCAATTACAATTTCTCTTCTTAATAATTTTTCAAACCAGTTAGAAAACCAATTCGTGACCCATTGATCCATACTTACTAATCTTTGTAAAGTCACTCATTCCATCGATATCTACTAAAAGTTTCACGAGTTTTGTAAATAAATTTGACATGTACATTCACATTTGTATTGTTAATTATTTTAGCTTATACCTCACTCAAAACGTGCAACCCCAAAAAAATATTTCTCTACTCTGAAAAGGCCCAAAACACACTTTTTCAACTCTACAGGAGAAGAAAGCTTAACAAGTCTGGCTTTAATAAGTGTTCACCATAGTTACACAATATAAACAGAGGAAGTTATCAAGCATTTTGTTGTTAAGAGATCAAGATTAAGAATCATTTATAAAAAAAAATATCATTTGCATATTTTGGAATTAGTTAGATTATCTGTTATCTCTTTATTGAAGTAAATATATATATTATATATATATATATTATATATATATTATATATATATATATATAATATATGATATATATATTATATATATATATATATAATATATAGTATTATATATATATATATATATAGTATATATAATATATATATATAATATATATTATATATATTATAGTATATAATGAATATATATTATTATATATATATATAATATATATTGTTTTTTTTATATATATATATAATATATATATTATATATATATATATATATATATATATATATATATATATATATATATATATATATATATATATATATATAGTATAAATATGTATATATATATATATATATACTATATATATAGTATACTATATATATATATATATATATATATATATATGGTATATATATTATATATAATGGTCTAATCATATTACTATATATAATATACATTATATAAAATAATATATATAATATATATATATATTATATCACTATGAAACAAAAAAAATACCCACAATAACAACAGACATATATGTATATATATATGGTTATATATATATAGATATATATATATGTAGAGTATTATAGTTATATATTATATATCATATATATATATATAATATAGTATATATAATATATATATAAGTAGTATATAATATATAATATAGTAATTATATATATATATGAATAATCATATATACTATAGATATATATATATATATATAAGTATTAATATTATATAACATATATATTATTATATATATATACATATACATATGTATATATAATATATATATTATATATATATATATATATATATATATATATATACTACCTATATACTATTATATATAATATAATGTATTATATATATGTTTCGGACCGAAATATAAGTAAGCATGTTCGGATTGACCATAAAGGTTAACGAATTTTTTAGTCTTTGACTATGGATAAAAGAAAAAGTACTAGTCCGCTACTCGTTACAGAAATAGTAAATTCGTTTTCAACCGAATAACGGGACTTTGGCTCACCTATAATTGATAACCCTTTTTTTGTTGCAATAGCGAGGCTGAAAATTTGTATTTATATATAT
>JABUQX010038456.1:0-27500 GCA_015478945.1 Trachelipus rathkii
ATAATAATAATAATAAGAGGTAGAGGCAGAAGAATGGAAAAAAATGAATCGAAAAAAGGGCAGAATTAAATCACATTCATGGCTTTTTTGTGAGTGGTGTTAGCTTTCATGTTGTTTGTTGTTAAGTTGCTGTTGTTGTTGTTGCTGATGCTGTTGTTGTTGTTGTTGTTGTCGTTGTAAGCTTAGATGAGGATCCTAGGGGTTTGTTGCTGTGTGGATTCTGCTTGCAATAACTCAAGGCTTTACTGGTTTCATGTAGAAGATTAAGTGTTTGTGATTGGTAATTCGTTGGCAAATGGTTTGTCTTCTTTGTTGTTGTTGCTTGCCGTTGTTAAGTTGTTGTTGTTATGTTGTTAATGCCTTTGACTGTTGTCGCTCTGTGTTTAGATGAGAGGATCCTTCTTGGGCTACTGGGGCTTGGTGCTGTGTGGATTTTTTGTATATTAAATAGCAGAATGGTAAATGGTACGATGAAGAAGAGAATCTCTCTCTCTCTCTCTCTCTCTCTCTCTCTCTCTCTCTCTCTCTCTCTCTCACTCCCTCTCTCTCTCTCTCTCTCTCTCTCTCTCTCTCTCTCTCTCTCTCTCTCTCTCTCTCTCTCTCTCTCTCTTCTCTCTCTCTCAAATTCGGGCAGCTGGACAACAATATTTGCTTTTCTTTACTACTTAGTTATGTGATTAACAAATCAAAGAAAATATATAAAAATAGAATGATTAATTGTAATACTTTAAAATTGTTTAAGATGAGATTTGAACGGGTGTTAAATGAGCATGTTATTATTATATATATGTATATATATGGTTAACATATATAAAATATGTTGAAAACTATATTTATGTAATGTGTTAGTCCTAGTGTATATATAGATAATTAAGAATATATATATATATAAGGTGTTAAGGTTATATATATATATATATATATGTGGTTATATATATATATATATATTGTACTGTATTTTTGTTGTTGCTATTGTTGTTGTGGTTGCTGTTGTTAGTGTTGTTGTTGTTGTTGTGGTTGTTGTTGTCGTTGTAAGCTTAGATGAGGATCCTTGGGCTGGGGTTTGTTGCTGTGTCGATGCATTAACTCAAGGCTTCATCGGTTTCAGATGTAGAAGATTATGTTTGTGATTGGCATTGGTTTGCAAATGGTTTTGTCTTGTTGGTTGTTAGATGTTAAGTTGTTGCTGGGCGGCTGTTGTTGCTGTTGATGTTGTTAGTTGTTGCTTGTTGTTGTTGTTAATGCCTTTGTGATCGCTGCTTGGTGTGGATTTGCGTGAGCTTATCGATGAAACTCTGTAATTTTTGCTCCTAATAGAACGGCGGTGGTACTACGCTTAGCTGAGTAAAATATAAAAATAAATAACATTGAACTGACCTAAGGAAAGTATGAAAAACGAAATTACTACATTAATAGATGTGTGTATGTAAAGCTTCCTCTCATTCTCTCTCTCTCTCTCTCTCTCTATTTCTCTCTCTCTCTCTCTCTCTCTCTCTCTCTCTCTCTCTCTTCTCTCTCTTTCTCTCTCTCTCTCTCTCTCTCTCTCTCTCTCTCTCTCTCTCTCTCTCTCTCTCTCTCTCTCTCTCTCTCTCTCTCTCTCCCTTCAAAATTTATTGCAACTGACCAGAAATACATTGCATTCATTACTATGTGATTAACAAATCAAATGAAAAATATATAAAATAGAATGATTAATTGTAATAATTTAAAATTGTTTAAGATGGAGATGAATTTGCAGTGAATGAGCATTATTATATATATATATATATATATACTATATATATATATATATATGTATATATATATATATATATGATATAGTATGTATATATATATATAGTATATATATATATATTACTGTCGTTGTTGTTGCTGTTGTTGTGGTTGTTGTTGTTGTTGTTGTTGTTGTGGTTGTTGTTGTCGTTGTAAGCTTAGATGAGGATCCTTGGGCTGGGGTTTGTTGCTGTGTGGATTCTGCTTGCAATAACTCAAGGCTTTACTGGTTTCTGATGTAGAAGATTATGTTTGTGATTGGCATTGGTTTGCAAATGGTTTTGTCTTGTTGTTGTTGTTGATGTTGCTGCTGTGGCTGTTGCTGCTGATGCTGTTGTTGTTGTTGTTGTTGTTGTTGTTGTTGTTGTTGTTGCTGTTGTTGTTGTTGTTGTAAGCTTAGATGAGGATCCTTGGGCTGGGGTTTGTTGCTGTGTCGATTCTGTTTGTAATAAC
This sequence comes from Trachelipus rathkii, assembly GCA_015478945.1. Lineage (NCBI taxonomy): Eukaryota > Metazoa > Arthropoda > Malacostraca > Isopoda > Trachelipodidae > Trachelipus > Trachelipus rathkii. The sequence continues at coordinate 2,227 of JABUQX010038456.1, forward strand.
TCGAGGCTTTACTGGTTTCTGATGTAGAAGATTATGCTTGTGATTGGGGTTGGCTTGTAAATGGGTTTGCCTTGTTGTTGTTGTCGTTGTTGTGGATCTGATTCTGTCTGCATTAGTTCAGGCTCATTGACTTCAGATGAAAATAGCATTGTAATTGTAATCATTGGCCATGTTTTATGCCGTTTCAAGCGTTGTTTGGGTGATGGATTCTGATTTGTGTATAATCTCTATGCTTCAGCGGTTTCAGTGTGTGTGTGTGTGTGTGTGTGTGTGTGTGTGTGTGTGTGTGTGTGTGTGTGTGTGTGTGTGTGTGTGTGTGTGTGCGTGTGTTGCAATATTGCATCGATGCATCGTTGCAACGTTGCAATAATGCCTATGCGACTCTGGTTCAATCACTTTCATAGCTTTTTGGAAGGTTGATAGTAGCTTTCATGTTGTTCTGTTTGTCTTGTTGTTGTTGTTGTTGTTGTTGTTGTTGTTGTTGTTGCTGCTGCTGATGATGTTGTTGCCGTTGTTGCTGCTGTTGTTGTTGTTGTTGCTTGTTGTTGCTGTTGGGGATTGGAAAGCAATGTATAGTGTATATGTGTCTAGCAGCATGTGTGTGTGTGTGTGTGTGTGTGTGTGTGTGTGTGTGTGTGTGTGTGTGTGTTGCAATATTGTACCATTTCATCGATGGCATCGACAAATTTGTTCGTAGCTGCATAATACGTATTTGCGAGGAGGGGAAGAAGTTCTTCATAGCTTTATGAAGTTAGATAGCTTTCACGTTGTCTCCTTGTTTGTATTTTTGTTCTTATTTTTGTTAATTGCTGCTCTTTCTGTTGTTGCTTGTTGCCGCTGATGTTGTTGTTGTTGTTGGTTGTTATTTTTTGTTGTAGTTATTTTGTTTTTGCAGTTGTTGCGCTGCTGATAATGCCTTGCACTAAGACTTATTGCGTATAATTTATGATAGAGTAGTGCAGAATAAAGGTCTGCAGAAGCGAACACAAACTTTGTGATTTCAAAACATCCCATATAATATGTCAAACTCTCACAACAGCAATTTGACTCATACTACTTTTAACAATAAAAATAATAATAATAAATAATAATAATAATAATGATAATAATAATATATATATGGTATAGGAAAGAGATAGATATATTATATATACATATATAAGGTGCATATGTTAGCAGAAGATAGTAAATATATATATATATATATATATATAAGAGATATATGGTATATATATAATATGTATAAAAATATATATATATAATAACACATAGCAGGTACATATATATAAGGTTATATATATATATATATATAGTTATATATGTATATATATATATATATATGTTATATATATATATGCTATATATATATATATACATAAAGGTGCACAGTATATATATATATAGCAGCATATATATATATAAGGTTATGTATATATATATGTTAGTTATATATATATATATATATATATATATATATATAATAAGTATATATATGCTGTAAATATATATATATTATATTTGGTATATAGTATATATATATAGTGTATATATATATATAGTATATATATATATATATATATAGGTGTAAAGTATATATATGAGAAAGAGCAGTATATGGTATATATATATATATATATATATATCGGAGTTTAGTTTTGAATACAAAAAACTATCTTTCTTTCATTGCCCCAGGCGTAATCTTATCGGTCAGAATATCGGAGGAAAGGTAATTAACCGTGAACTGAAAGGATTAACTTTTCTTCGATTTAAGCCATTTTAACCGCAAACCTCATTAGACTATCCACCTTGAAACTCTCAAAGCACGTATGGGAATGAAAATTTTTATTCATTTATTTTATATTTAATACACATTTTGAACTAAAATTTCTATATAAACATGATTTGAAAGAAGGTCTGAAAGGCCGCTTGGCACGGTCAGTTAAGTCCGATACTTACCTGGCAATCACCGTGGTAGAGCAGCCGAAAGGACGGGATTCGAGTTCCATCCCGTCCAATTTTAAATATATCACAAGATGGAGGGGATGGGGGTAAGGAGTAGTAAAACCCCATCTCCTCAATGACAACGCGAACGAAAATGAACGAGTATGTCAAAGCTACGGTAGCGGCGTGAGGCTTCGTTTATTGTGGTGGCCCTCTCTGGCACGGTGCGCGCGGCGGCGGGATTCACCTCGCTGGGCGACCTGGCCTCCCCATACGGTGCGGTGTTGTGGGTGAGCGTGTGGGTGTGTGTGTGTGTAGACAGGGCAAGAGAGAGAATAGATGATGTAGTCATGGCAACAGATAAAGGTAGGGCAACAGCTACAGGTAGGGGGTAAGAGATGGTGGGATAGAGAGAGAGAGAGAGAAGTGTGGGCCTGGGGTTTGGGTGTGGGCGTGTGTGTGTGTGTGTGTGTGAATGGGTGTATGTGAATGGGTATGTGTACTCGTGTAATGTTGATGACTGCGTCATCAACATACACTCGAATGTGCGCCACCTACGGTGCGCACGCACATAAGTAAATATAAAAAGGGGGTAAGGTAAATAATAATAATGGCTGTTATATACGTACATAAAAATTACTTACATTAAAAACATACGCGAGTTTGTTGGAAAGCCTGTAAACATTTAAAACGTTGCTTCGCAACATTTGAAATGTGGCACTCCCTCTCTGCAATGTGGCACTCCGCTTCTCGTACTTATTACTACTGCTCCTTCGGTATACGCCCATATATATAGCAGTATATAAGATATATATATTATATATATATATACATATATATAAGTTACATATATATATTATATTAAGATATATATACATATATATATATATATAGTGATAGTTGGTTCGGTATATATATATATATATATAATAGCATAAAGAAAGATATATATACATATATATATATATATGTATATATATATATATAAGGTTATATGTTATTAATATATATATATGTATATATATATATATATATGTTAAGTATATGTGTTATATATATATATATATATATATGTATATATATGGGTATATAGATATATATATATGTATATACATATATATATATATATATATATATATTATATATATATATATAGTTATATAGTATATATATATATATATATATATATATATATATATATATATTTATATATATATATATATGTATATATATATATATATATATATATATATATATATATATATATATATATATATATATATATATATGTAAAGTATATATATATATATATATATATATATATATATATCAGGGGCGCATACATAGGGTAGCAGGTTTGCGTAACCACCATTTTATACAACTTACAGTTAGAGAGATAAAGAATTATACTTTTTATTCCTTAATTTTTTTGTTTAACTAGTAAGCCAAAAGAAATAAAATTGCAACTTATTCTCAGAACACTTCAATTTTTTATTATTTAATGAAAAAAATGTCATCAAATTTAAGTTAGTTAGTCCAAATGTCAAACCAACATGATTGTTGCAGACACTTACAACACATGCCCATTTTTGAGAGAAAACAAAAGAAAATATGATCATGTGGGATTGCTTATACTCTACAACTTGTAAGGTTGTATATCAAGAACAAACCGCTTTGTTTTCACAAACACTGTACCCAAATTTGTGAATACGAAACAATTCGAAAAATAGACTCTCATGTTCCATAATTCAACGTCTCGGGGAACGAATGAATAGGGATTTATTCGCAGTTTGTCAGATCTCTTGCTTTATTAGTATTATAAATTACTCTTTCTCTCTCTCTCTCTCTCTCTCTCTCTCTCTCTCTCTCTCTCTCTCTCTCTCTCTCTCTCTCTCTCTCTCTCTCTCTCTCTCTCTCTCTCTATCTATCTACTCATTCTATCTATCTATCTATTTCATTCATTCATTCATTCATTCATTCATTCATTTCATTATATATATATATGCTATATATATATATATTATATATATATATAAATATATTATATATATATAGTATAGAGTTATATATACATATATATATATATTATATATATATATTATTATTATATATATGGCATGTTATTACTATATATATATATTTCATATAAAGTACAAGGTTAAGTTATACAAGGTTGGTTAGATATATATATATATATAAAGTATATATGTATATATATATATATATATATTAAGGTTATGCATATATATATATATATATTTCCATAGTATATTAGTTATAAAGAATAAATATAGGTGTATATAGCAGTTGTTGGTATATATATGGTTGGTTACTATGGGTTACATGTATATATATATAAGATATATATATATATATATATATATATATATATAAAGTGTGCATATATATATATATGTATATATATATATATAAGTGGCTCAGCTATCCCCTGCCTCGAATGAGGTGGTGTGGAATAATTTTTTTTTTTTTTAAATCTACTTAATCAAATAAAGTATTGAGGGGCCATATGTGTTTTATTTCATTTATTTTTTTTAACAATGCAGAGAAATAAATATTCAAAATAAATTACATTATATATAAATTAAGTAAAGGTTATCTTAGAGCTTAGTTAGTTTAAATAGATATTTTAACTATACATAAGCAAAGGTTAGCCTATGAGTTTAATTAGGTGTTAAAAGATTGAACTTTTTTTTTTTTTTATAAATATTTTTGAGGAGTGAAGCTGCTTTAATACCAAAGTTTCACTTTCAAATGTGGATCGCTTTCACTTCACTCTTATAAAATGCCCGAATTCATACAATCGATGGTAAGGCAATAGTATGAGGTGGAGGTGCAGGATAATCGACATGATCCATATATATATATATGAGTATATATATACTAAGTTGGTTATATATATATATATATATATATGATATATTATATGTTATTATTATATATATATTAGATAGTATATATATATGTATATATATATAGTATATATAAATATATATTAGGGATGTAAAAAAAGAATATTAAAATATATATATATATTATATATATATATATATATATATATATATTATATATATATTATGTATATATATATATATATATATATATATTATATTACATATGTAATATATATATATGTATACATATTATATATATATATATATATATATATATATATATATATATATATATATATGTTATATAGTTAGTTATATGTATATTAGTTATTATATTCGTTACCAAACATATATATACATATTATATAGTAGTACATATATATATATAAGTTGGTTGTTGTTACAGCATGGTATTATATATGTTATATACATGTTATATATATATATATATATATTATATATATATATATATATTATTATATAGTATTTATTAAGTTGTTGGTACATATTGCTATTATTATTGTTATTAGCATATATATATATTAATAGAAATATATATATATAGGTTGGTATTGATATATACATATACATATTATATTAGTTATATATATATATATATGATACAATCATATTATGGTGTTACATATGATATTACATGTTACAGTGCAAGAGCAGTATAGCAAAGAAGAGCAGTAGTATGAGTATGATATACATATACATATATATATATATATATATAGAGAAAGAGTATATATATATGTGAGTATATATATAAGATAATATGTTATAAGAGCAAAGAGGTATAGCAGGCATTATATATATAGCAGCAGCAGGGCATATATATATAAGGTTAAGTATATATATATATATATATATATGAATATATATATATATATAGTTAGTATAGTTATATATATATATATATATATATATATATATATATATATATATATATATATATAGTAGTCAGCCTCCAGATTATCTGACACCTGTAATTTTAAAAATTACAAAAACTACATTAAAACTGTAGAATAGATTTTGAAATCAGTGCCTGAACATTGTAGAGTAAAGTAAATAAGAAATAAAATAAAGAAATAAAAAAAATATTAAATATGTTTCTGACGTACAACAATCGCGTTCAAATTTTGAGACACAATCTCCCCCTAATTTTTATAAACAGTGACATTTTGAAAATTAAAGCTGGTAAGTGGATAGAATTTAGAATGGAAAAATATTTTTTAATTTACTAACAAATGCATGCACACAAGTATAGTTCATGGGGCCCACCCCCGGTACCCCGACCCAGTAGTGCAGGTAGTAAGTGAAATAATTCTTAAAATATAAAAGTCTTGCAAATTTTATGGTAAATAATTTTATCTAAAAATCAGATTTTAAAGTTATCCTTACAAAAAACGTCGAAAATATATAAAAGAAAAACGATATTTTGATGGGTAACAAGCTTAATATTTTCCTCCTGCCAGGCGTGAAATGTTATTTTAACTAATTATTTAATGAATGTAATTAATAAATATTAAAATATTTTTTTGCTTCTCTTCCATTGCAGTAAAATGTTCGCTGATTTCAAAAATGCATTCAGCTTTTAGCTATTAGAAGTTTTTAAGATACAGGTGTCAGCTAATCTGGAGGCTAGGAATGCTATATATATATATAGCAGAGAAGATATATATAGAGTTATATATATATATATATATAAAAATAGTATATAAGCATATATATATATATATATATATATAAATAGCAGCATATATGGTATATATATATGGCGTATATATATATATATAAGGTTATGTTATATATATATGTATATATATATATATATAGTATGGACAAGTTACTTAACGTACACGAACGGAGATCGATGAAAAACGGTAGTCCCCATGATGCCATAAATAGATACGTTCTATAAGATAAAATGTGATGTTAGGTTGGTTAGGGTAAGGTGGGGAATTATGGTTACGTTACTTTACGTTAGGTTACGTTACGTTAAGTTATGTTAGGTTACATTTCGAACGTTAGGCATGCACGTTAAGTGTTACCTCATACATTCCTCGTTGATTAACTTATTGCTTTTGTAATCCATCCTGCTGTTTCTTGCATCACACGAAATTCGTGATAAATTGTGTAAGCATTTCTTAGCGTTCGTAAGCATAAATGACAAAAACAAAAATGGTCTTAGTAAAGACGTTTTCGCTTTTGAATTTGTGCTTGCAAAACGTAAGAAATGTTTGAGTTTGCGTTCGTTTTGTCAAACTTGCGCAAAATCGTATGAAAAAGCCGCTTCAACGTAAGGAATTTCAATCTCTGTGTTGCCCCGTGCCACCGAATTTAGCACGTTCTACGTAAAAGAAAATGTAAAAAAAAAAAAAAATGGCGGCATGATAGGCCCGTTTGAACTGAGGTAAAACTCCAGATTGATCTAATATTTTCTAATTTTTTAAGTTCGTGGTTCCTAAGTTTCGCGGTTAGTCAGCTTTTTAAGAAACCGTTTTTAAAGTGGCAAGCTTCCGTACAGTTCCAGAATCTAATTGCCGCTAAAGAATTTTCTTAAAAAACTTAACTTAACTTAACTTTTCTGAACTTAGAAATTTTTTTGAACTTAAAATTTTTTTAAAGAAAATATTTAGATCAAATACTGGAGTTTTACCTGAACTGATGAATATTTCATTCAATAAAATCAGCTTCAAAAATTTAATTTCTTTCAAGTCGTTGAACTTCATCATCATAATAGTCTTCTCATCGCAATTATTTGTATTATAAACTTTTTTTTTTTTTTTATTTCCTCTGTTAATTCCAAATATTCGCTCCATCACAACAGCGACTTTGAATTGCTTGTAACGAACCTCGGAAATCGTAGTAGCTTTTGAACGAAATTAAAGCAGGCAATCGTGCAAATACATATTTTCATATTTGTGTTACGCAAACAAGAAATGATCGAGCTGCGTTCGGTTTTGTCAAATATAGCGCAAAATTGTAAGAAATGCTTAACAAACGTAAGGAATTTTCTTTATTTCTGTATGGTTGTAGCTATTTTCCTGTGCTAAGAACGTTCTACAAAGTGCCAAAAATGGCGCGAGGTCCGTTTGAATTGATGAATGTTTCATGCAATAAAATCAGCTTCAATCTAATTTCTTCCAAATCGATAAACTCTATCACAAATAGTTGATCAATTATTTGTAGAGCAAACAACTTCTTTTCATTTTTTATTTATTTTTAAATCGATGGCTCCACCCATCACAACAGCTGATTCAATTGTTTGTAAACAAAAGTAAATCCCTAAAAGGAATCGTGTCGTATTTGCACGAAATTCGTGCTAAAAGCAGGATAGGTCACGAGAAAAAATCAATAGATTTTTCAACTGATTTTTCACTTGATTTTTTGCTCCAAAATCATGATTTTTTGCTTGTTTTGATTTTTGCTTTTTATATATATATTTTAATTTTGTTTTATATTTAAGTAGATTTAATTTCAATAGAAATAAAAATTAGAATTATAATATCATAGCAAGGCTACTCTGTTTCAAATTTATACACTTTAAAAATGTCAACAATAGATCATCAAACATGTTTCTTTTTATTTCTCGATGTAATATATTGTCATTGGTTGGGATAAATAGTACTTCTTTAGTGTTTCTGTTTCATATTGTGTCATAGACCATGCTTTCTCCTATATTTTAAGATTTTTAAACTCAGATATAGGGGCCTAGGGTTAAAAATAATACTTAATCGAACTTAAAAAAAGTTTGTTTACAAATTATACTGGGTGATGTCACGTGATTCTCGTAACTGAAAAACTAAAATAAAAATTGATTTTTTTCTCAAAAAATCCAAAAAATCCCCAACCCTCGCTAAAACTGTGTAAGCATATCTTTCTGATCGAGTGTAAGCACAAATGACAAAAACGAAAACGGTCTGGGTCAGATCATGAAACGAAAACGGTCTAACCAAACATGTTTTGTTCTGCTCTTCGTAAGAGATCTGGCGCGAAAAGAAATCTTCCTATTTGTTTCAAATCATTGGAAATGGAATCATTAAATTGTGTAAAGAGCGCTGTTCAATTGACTATTACATCTAAGTGATTGGAGTTGAATGTCATTGGAGTTAAATTTGCTTCATTTTTTCTGATCTTGTTTCTAAGTGTAATTGCATTTTATTACCTTATTTTTATTGCTATTATTCTTTCATTTATATTTATTACTCTTATTATTTTTATTTCCTCGTGCTTATAGGTCCCCCGTGGCCTGATGGCTTCATGGCCACAGTCATACTTCAGTGAAAGAATTTATGGAACAAGATTTAGGTTTTGCAGAGGTGGGAAAAAGAAGAAATGGTTAACCTAGGGATGTTAGGAATAAAAATAATAAACTTATGACTTTAACATAACTTATGACCTTTAGAATGTACCTCTACAGTTATTGGCCTAATAGATGGAAATTCTGACTATAATGTCAGTTTCTAATAGAACTATGACGATTTTAATGAAACCTACTGATAATTGTTTAATATTTAATAATCCTAAAATGACTACCACTTTTAAATAAATCCCCAGTAATTGTTGACTTTGGCGTAATGTAAAAACATTGATTTTGTTTTGAAAATAATTGATGTTTAGAATTTTGTTCAAAGCAATGGTGCCAAATGTTTTTATATATAAAGTGGTGGAGGAGGCAGGGTAGAGATATATGTATATATATATATATATATATATATATTAGAACATTAAAAATAAAAAGACCGTAAGAAGCCACATGGGCTTATCAAGACTGCCCCAGGTCAAGCCAACAGAAACCACTACCAAATAACATGCTCATGGTAGATCCACAAAGGCACATAGAGGTTTATTAATCACTAGTATACAGAATACACAAAAGTCTATGCCATGCCATGCCCAAGAAAGTACCCTAGGGGTTTGTCAGTAACTTATTTATACACAAGTTTATAACCAAAATAAAAAAATACTGAAAACTATAAAGTATACATGTGATCACACTACAGGTTTAATAAATGAATGGCTGCTATGCTATTGCCCCTAATGGAACAGTAGATTTTCACTTTCTTTTTACCTATCTACTACTATGAGAGACTGTTACTTCTTCCCATCCGAAATAATAGAGGTCCCTGATGTATTTTAAAAAAAAGGTCACAATATTTGGTTGGGTCTTCTCACACTGATGGTGGTGGGAGGAAAACATTCAATATTCTCAATGATCTGAACAGTTAATTGTTAAACCTACACATATCCAAAGATTGACCTTTAACCAATTCTTGACAACATGCTTAAGTTATGTTTCACCATTTCATCAGCATATTATAATGCAATTCATCTTCCTTCGTATTGGTAACTCTGACCACAATCTGGTATTTCTTAATTCTAATACTTTTTCTCCAGCAGTTCTTCCACTATGCCCTAAACGTAATTTCTCTGGCACTCGGCTGAATCTGTGGCATTGCATTGGAAAGCCAAGAACCACGAACAAACCCGGCTTCCTTTCTTGACTGGAGATGTCGGTGAACATGAAAAAGGGTAGGGGCCGCAATTTACTGATGTGTACTCAGAGCGGCGGGTTCATTCCAATCTCTCAACCAAATCTTTCTCCTCAAATCCATGGTTCAAGCTGGAGCCGTTCTCGCTGTCCAGGTTATAATACGCGAATAAAACCCGCTCTCTCCGCCACTCTTACTAATTTTTTAGCCTGCTCGAATCGTGCCGTGCTACATTTTTGGCGAGCGACAGACTAGCGTAAGCTTTCATTAAAGAAAGTACGAAAAATTGCTTGGGTCTCACATCGATGTACCCCTCTTCTGGTATTCTTCTTATTCGCTCTGACTCCAAATTTAAGTTGCTAACCTCCTTCCTGAAAAGGCCAATCTCTTTCGCCTCCTATTTTAATTATACCCTGGATGATTCTGGCATTCCTTCTCCTACTCCTTCTCCTGTCAGGGTTTCCCATGCGCCATCTGTGATCACACATGATCAAAAGCAGAACCCTGAGATCTGCTGCACCGGTGTAGCGCCGCTGGCCTGAATGGCACCCTCCTGTTTGAGGGAAAGTGCCTGAGCTGGCAAACGCCCTGCCTCCAACCCTCTCACTCTCTCGGTCTAATGGTCACTTTTCTCCTCAGTGCTGGAAGTCCCGTCAGGCGCCCCAACCTGATCCCGAGTGCAAAAATGGCCTCACACCCCTTCAACCAGCAGCTCTCACTTGTATTCTATCTAAAATCTCTGAAACGCCTTAACTCTGGTCCAGCTCCCACCATCTGAGTCTCATTCTTTTTCTTCTAGATCATCAGTAGGCTTTGACCGCCGTATTGAAACTCCAGCACACATACTTTCTCTTGAACCGATTTGTGGTCGCTGCCTGCCCCAGGTCTGTGGTTTTTCTATGCGGGTGGTGCTTGACATATCCTCCAAAAAGCTTTTGACCGGGCATAGTACGCATTGCTGCCTCGGTTTGTTCCTTTTGCTTCCTCCTTCTCTTTGCTTTCTCAAGGTCTGGCTTTCAACGTCCATCAGCACCACGATGGAGTGTCCCCTTCTCCTCCCTCCCTGCCATAATTTGGGTGCCTTCATGCCTCCATTTATCTCCAACTTTATGTCTCTACTGCTGTAACTGATTCATGCTCTGTGCCTCAACTCTGTCGACTCTATGCTAAATGACTCAACTCCATTCTTCTACTCATTTCAAATATGCTCCCTCTTTTTCATTTAGAGCTTCCTCTCATCTTCAGCTTTCCAATTCCTGATTCCTGTCGATTCCAGATGATTTCCTGGTGGGGTCATCGCAACCTTGTAAAATTCAACTCTTAAAAACTCAACTTCTTTACATCTTCCTCTCAAAAACACCTCCCAACTTTCCTATTTTCTTCGACCGTTCTAACGTCTCACCTGTGAATAACAAACATTCTTGGTCTCAACATAAACAACAAATTGTCTTGGAAACCTCATATTTCAATGGTTGCTGGCAAAGGGCCTCAAAGAAGCTAAGCTCTGTTCAGATTGTGAATTTTTTCCTCCGAAACAGTTACTTAAATAAGGGCCTTATTCGCCCATGTATGGAGTACAGTTCTCACATCTGGGGGGGGCTCCAGCTCCACCCTTCATGGATAGGTTGTTCTTAAAGCTAAGACTAATAAACTGTTCCCCTTTCAAACTCCCTTGATCCTCTATCTCTGCAACATGACATTGGCGCACAATCTCTTTTCTATTTTTAGTGGCAAATGCTTGGGGGAGCTGACCCCTTGCATTCCACCACCCTTGTATCACAAGGGGTGCCTTGCTCTTGCATGAATATTGCGTGAGTATTGAGAACCCAAGACTTATTCATTGTAGTGCCTCTTTCTTTCCAGCTACTTCTGTTCTGTGGAACTCCTTGCCTTCTGTTTTTCCAATTGTATTTAATCTTCCCCTCTTTAAAGCCACATGTCTGCACTCACCTGAGAGATTTGCGTTAAGCTAGGGGTTGGGTGGGTTTTCTTGTTTTATCTTCTGCCCCTCCTTGAAAAAGGCCCATCCCATGAGTGGCAGTTGACTGTAAAGAAAAAAAAAAAATTAACCTTAATAACTACAGTAACTAAGAACCAGCCAATTTGGCTTAGTCAAAATATACTATATGATACCCAAACAGGGTTGGCATAAAACATTTTTTTTTTTTTAAAAGCCCAACCCAGCCCGGGTTTTTAGTCTTTTCTCATAAAAAAAACTAAAAAACCCGGGTAAAATTGGGCAAAATCGGGCAAAATCAACGGAACTTGACACTTACAATGCTTTTATATATATATATATATATATATATATATACAGTACTATATATATATATATATATATATATATATATATATATCTATATAACCAAGGGAAAACACAACCGATCGTGCTCTATATACTACTCATATTCTTATATATATATATATATATATATATATATATATATATATATATATATATATATATATATATATATATGTGACAGTGAGTGAAGCAAAGGTTCACTCACGCGATTGTAATTTGGTTTCTGAAGTCGTCAATAATTAAATACCGAACTATCTATGTGTAATTAGCTGCTATAATAATAAAATGACAAACCAATCAAAATATCGTACCTTAAGATTTATAAGGAAAATCCGGGTACCAGGAAGTTTCAGGGCCGGATACCTTCGTCAGAAAATAAGCGTTTCGTTTGATACCACGGGCCAGAGTTACGTGTCTCTGGAACCTTCTTCCTGTGTAGGGGTTGCGTTTCAAAAGTGTGGGAACGTAATAATGTAGTAATACACCAAGACAGCAAGTTTATAAGGAGGGTTGAATAATAGAGGGAAAAAAAAAGCCAATGTTTTTAATAAGAAGGATGAATTAAACACATCTAAAAGAACTGTTTTATTCAAGTACTTAGAATAATTGTGATAATCACTTAATAATATAGATTTATATACAATTTAATTGATGATCATGAGATGAGACATGAAGGTCTATGTAAAAGAACCTTCATGTAGAGAGATGAAATGAGAATGAGTAATATGAAAGTCCACTAAGGAATGACTAAATTAAGACCATTCACAGAGTGGCAACTTAAGACTAAGAAGAATGACTAAAATTTGAAAATAATTAGTCATTCAATGAATAATTAATGGGGATAAATAAGTATTATTATAAGGTTTAAGTAGAATACTTATCTAAGAAAGAAAAGAAGAATACGACAGACAACAAAATCCCAACAGGAATTTTGAGAACGAAAATCTTGACAAAAACTTATCTCAAATAGAAAATTGTTCCAAAACCACAACAAAAAAACTCTTGTGCAAAAATAAAAAAAGTCTTGACCAAACATAAAAACCTAAAATGAAAATAATATATTTCTTTATGTATTTTCTTTTTATTATCATTATTTTTATGGTTCAGTATTGTATAAAATGTACACTTACGTACCCCGATTGGGGTTTTATTTGGTATGAAGTTATGAATTTGAGGCGATGAAAAGTTGATAAGGGAAGTGGGAACTGTAAGCAAAAAGCAAAGGAAGCATTTTTATAATTAAGTAATTTATTGTTATATTCGTATGACTCAATATGCTCATGACTCCTTTTTATTAGCTTAAATTTAGAAAACAAAAAGTAACTAACCTTCACTGTTTTTATAAATTAAATATATGAAGAAATCAGAATTTTTTACTTTGAATTAATTTTAAAGAGAACTTGTCTCATAAATACTCAACTGAAAAACATTAATTTCATATAATGACATGTATTATATAAATGACATTATTAATTCAATATAAAAGTTGGAACCTTTACATTATTAAATGTAAGACAGAGTTGGAGCAATTTCATTATTAAATTTCAAGACAGAGTTGGAGCAATTTCATTATTAAATTTCAAGACAGAGTTGGAGCGTTTACTTTATTATATTATCGGGAAAAAGGGAGTTGAGCCTTTCTTCCTTTATTTCCATATTTAAGTGGAAAGTAATTCAGTTTATAGATTAGATTAATTAAATTTATATCAGGAGGCAATGCAGACACCCCTACATATATATATATATATATATATATATATATATATATATAATATATATATATATATATATAACTAATATATGTACTTTATATATATATATATACTGTATCTATATATCTTAGCAGCAACCAGCATGTATATAACCTTTGCATATATGCTAACTATCTTCCTAATATAATAATAATATATGTATATATATAACAATAATAACAACCTTGCATAATATATATGTATATATATATATATATGTATATCTTCTTCTTCTGCTAACATAGTATATATATATACGATTCATATATAACCATATACACAAAGATAACATAGCTTATATATATATATATGCCCAACCATCCTTACACCTATCCAATTCTTGCTGCGCTGCTGCTCCTTGTAGCCTTAACTAGCCAATAACAGCAATAATAATAACCTTATATATATATATATATATTATATATATATATATATATATGGATTTATATTTAGTTGAATTGGAAACAAATTATATATATATATATATATATATATATATATAACTCTAATATATATATATATATATATATATATATATATATATATACACTATATACTGCTATATACCCCTTCCTTACTATTATTCTTTTTATATATATATATATATCTTTATATATATATATAACTGCTCTCTATATATATATATATATATATATAGTGTATTCAAAGGTTTTGAATAATAAAAAATGATAATCCACACATAAGCCCAATATTTATAAATGTTTCATAATTTTTGAAAAGTTTCATTTCAAAATGAGTTTAACTAGTAAGAAGTCTTATACTATTAGATAGTGTTTCCTTTTTAGCTTGAAAAGATCTTAATATTTCCTTTTCTGATGTCTTCTATCAATTGATATTTTTGATGTGAAACTTTACCCCCGTGAATGCTTAGTAAACATATCCCATTTAATATTTTGTTGGAAATAGTTGACCTTGGCCACGTTTTAACACGTCGTAAGTTACTAAACGGCCTTTCAATCGTGCAAGTAGTTGGTGAAAATGTGAGAAGTACTTTGATAGCTTGTGCAACTGCTGGGAAAAATGTGCATTATTTTGTAGTAATGTGCTGTAACTCATTTTCTCATCTATTTGTTCCCTATCTGATTCCTTCCAAAAATTAAACTTAAGATTCTGCTTCACTAACTTTTTTGTCAATGTTATATTCATCTATTATTTTTTTTTAAATATTCTGATTTGGTTAATTTTCTTATTCAAACTGGGTGCAAAATGCAAAGAAAGGTAGATGTTATATTGTGTTTTGAAAATTTGAAATGAAAGAATGACTATAAGGTCCAATGTAAAAGGTATATTAGTGAAACTCTGAAGCAATCCCAGTAGAACTTTTTGATGTCCCTGAGACTGGGATTCTTATGGATAATTGTGCACGTGGTAATGAAAAATCTTCACAAAATTCTTAGATTTTTTAAAAATTTCTTTAAAAAGATACTTCATTATTTCCCTTCTATCCGTTTTAATTTGACAATGAACATCATCCAAATTTATTTCTTTTGTTTGAAGAATATTACATTTGCAATAGGCTCAAATATGAACTATATTTCGTTATGATTTTTAAAAAGGAAAATAGTGTGGCCTGCGTTACATCTGGATCAGATGAAGATATTGAGATCACAAAAATCAGGGGAGGCCATGGCTACTGTAGCCCAGCAATGGCACACCCATATATATAACATAACCTTAGTAACTTATATATATACTCTTTGCTGCTGCTGCTACTCATAACATAACCTTATATATATATATGCTGCTGTGTTAATCTACCTTAACCTTACCTTAACCTTAACTTAACCTGCAAAAGGTGCTGCCTTTCTTTCTCTTGCTCATATATATATATATATATATATATATACTTATATATATATAACCAACCAACCAACGCATATAGAATTTTGATAACTATATTTATAATAACCTTATAGCATATATATATATATATATATCTATATAACTATATATATATATATATATATAACTGTATATATATATATATAACTATAATAACAACAACAACATATATATATATATATATATATACCGCGTTCTTTATATATGGATTTAATTACATGTTTCATTCTTTTTAAACTGTCATCTTTTTCGTTTGAAGATTGTTCAAAATGATGCTCCCTTAGCGTTGAAATTAATGGCATTACATCAGAGACAACAGTAGTGTAGAGGCACTGATTTTTTTTGGTAATTTCTTCAAATGGTTTCAATAGCTTAATGCACTAATTTGTAGATTATGTCATTTTCCACATTGGTAGAATATGTTGCCGTGCGAGAAGCAGGGTTCTTTGCGATCAGCCACCATTCTTTTTCCATCATATGAAGTGTGCTTTTTTCAAGTGAGTTGGAATGTCTTTGATAACATTAAGATATGGAATATCAAGCTGTTTTTTGAATTGCCTTCAACTCATTTTTCATTTTCAAGATTCATCTTAGTATTTTTATTATAAAATTCTTTTTATCAAATCTCGACAATAAATATCTGTGCAACATCCGCAGGCAAATGCAGATGCAGATCTTTAATAATGTGCTGATGTGAATGCGGATGTTACCCATCATATATATATATATATATATATATATATATATATATATATATATATGCTCTATATATATATATATATGTATATATAATATGCTGTAACCATATATCTTCCAACAACCCAGCATATAACAGCTACTTATGTAGTAATAACCTTAACCTTATATATATACATATACCCAACATATATTATATATATAGCCTTATATATATATATAACCTTAACATCGCATATATATGTATATATATCTTCTTCGCTCCCTTGCGCACTATGCCCAGCCAACTGCTTAGCATATATAGTACCAACCTTGCCTTGCTCCAGCCCTAATATATGCTGCTGCCTTGCTGCTGCTCTCACTCTGCTCTTGCCTTCTTTACTATTCCACCTATGCTACTGCTTATATATATATATACTTAATATATATATACCGATATTTAGGCCCTGCTGCTCTATATATATATATATATATATAATATATATATATGGTAATTAGTCTTTAGTCTATTATTACACATTTAATTTTCTATAAAATAGTGTAAAAATGATCGTTTTATTTGCGTGAATGACACACATTTGAAAGAGTTTAAAACTAATATTTTCTCTAAATATTTTAATACAATAATGTTCATTAAAAATAGAAAGCCTACCCTGGTCTGGAAATCGAACATTTTGACCTAAATTTATTAAATTCAAAATAATTTAAATTTCATTCCACCCTGGTCAACCATAACTATTTTTCTTTCAGTAACCTATTTAAAAATAAAAATTATTTCACACCTTTAATTATTTACTACATTAGCATATATTTTATCTTTTCCAGATGGATTCTAAAAAGAAGTCGCAGAAGACAATATTTAGCTATTTTGAAAAACAGCAAGATAAGAATGCAAATAAAAAGTGCTGTTATTGCAATGAATTGATTCCTGTTGCCAAACTTTCGTGGCACAAAGATTTTTCGTGTCAGAAGAAACCTAATCGTATAAAAAATATTATTCCCCCTAAAAGGATTAAATCTAAAACTAAACTTCAAAGAAATAAAAGTGATTCTGATTCTTCTGATATTGTTGTATTAGAAAATGAAGATCCTAACATAAACTCAGCGAGGTATAGCAGTAGATCATCATCCCCAGAATTGTTCGTCCTGGAACAGTGTAATAACAAAGAAAATGTTAAAGATTTGCATGAACCAAAATTAATTGATTTAATTAAAATTGACTGGGATTCTTCTTCAGAAAAATCACCATTGAAAACTTCATTAAATTCACCTGTCAATGACAAAAATATTTTGCATAATTTTTCTCTCCTTAGTAATACTGACAGTGATGAAGAATTTGAAGATAAAAATGTAAGTTTTGTCTCTCAAACTCCCCCAAAGGAAAAAATGAAAGTAAAGAGCAAATCACCAATAAAAATCTTTTCAAAAAAGGATATAGAAGCCAACAATAGTCCATTGGCAGTTAATCTTGAAAGATCATCAAAAGTGGTAAAGGTCTCAAGCACTGAAGATGATAGATCAAGTACTGTAAGTGAATCTGATACTGCCATAGCATTTTCAATGGTTGAAGCTGATACTGCCATAGCATCTTCAATGGTTGAAGCTGTTTTTAGTGACTCAAGCAATCAAAGCTATGAAGATTTTCAAGTTCCTCCAAATCTTGTTAGTCCCACTAGAACTCCTACACCTTCTCCCTGTACTTCATCTCAGAAATCAAAGATAATTGAAATGTCTCCATACATTTCTTCAACTCCACAGAAGTTTAATGTTAAAAAAAAACTCGCTGATATTATGAATGACTGTGATGAAGAAATGGCTACTCTTTCACAAGATTGTTTGTCTCAGGTCAGTTCTAAAGTCACTCCTCCTAAGGTTAAGAACCAATTAAGAAAAATGAATTTACCAACTAGCTGCGCACCAAAAATTAATGTGCAAAAAAATCTTTTTTCATCAGACTCTCAATTAAAGGATTCCCCTTCAAAATCTGCAGATAAATCACCATATAAATATAGAAAGGGTAAGGGAATGTACTTATTTAATTTTGAATATATTATCAATATTGTCAGATCTGAACCAGACAATTTGCTTCTTTTTAATGATTTTGACACGAATGTTATAAAAACTTGGTACCAGTTGTCCTTAGAAGCTCAAAAACTCTATGTTAGATTGTTTCAACGAAAACTGAAGTGGAACAAGGTATCCAAGATTGAATACAAAGATATTTGTGACAAAGATGATATCGTTTTATACATTAATGAACTAGTATATGCAGAATTTTTATTTTCAGGTTAGTCATTTATATATATATATATAATATATATATATATATATATATAAATATATATATATATCATATATATATATATATTATATATATATATATATATATATATTTATATATATTGGCTACTTAGTATAACTAATAGAAGATGCTCTTAATTAATATCTGTAAGTAATCGATTTATACTATATATATTATATATAATATATTATATAATACTATATAATAATATATATATATTATATATATATATATATATTATATATATATAATATTATATATATATCTTCTTCTTTCTTTCTTCATCTTCCTTTTGTTCCCAAGACTGGGATAAAGTGCGTGACAAGCATCAGAAAAGAAAAAGCAGTAGCAGAATAGTGAACAAAATCGAAAGAAGCCCAGCTTACCACCCCCTCTTGAACCTTAAATTAGTAAGAACTCGTCGCAGTACGAAAATCCACCCTAGAGCTCAGCGGACCGTGACGGATTCCTCGCTATGGTAAATCGTGCAGTGAGGGTTAATCCCCCTGGCCCAGGTGGCCACAACCATACTCCTTACAACACCTCGCCATTCTCTCCTATCATGCACCTTCTTCTCGCCCCTGTCAAACTCACATTCTCTCCTGCAAACATTCCTTACTGACTCAATCCACCTTTTTCTTCGGTGTCTTCCAGCCGGTTGGTTCCCAACAACTCACCACTATACATAGGGTCGGAAAACTAAAAAAGTGATATAATTTTTTTTCCCTATACGTAATAGTGCGAAAAAGTTGCCTTTTGATATGTATGCTTAACCCTTAAAGATTTGGGAGATGTACGACATTATTAACGGTTGGGCCCCAATAGGTTTGATTGTTGGTTTGTTGAAATATATCGCAACAACTTTTCTATATACCGTAGACAGGAATTTAATGTTGCCACTGGGGGTACTAATATTTAATGTATTAGTACGTAAAATGTACGTTTTAGTGCATACATGTAACACAAACATTTGGTCAACCTAGATTAAACTTGTTCTGTTTGCTCCCAATAGTTCTCAATTTTATAACTAATATTTCATAATGCATCGAAACACTTTTAACTCCGCCACCAACCACTGTTTCGATCGCAAAACCTGATATGCCTGCATAACTAAGAACTAAAGACATAAAGACATAAATGAATATAGAGACAAGTAAAAAGCACATGGCGCTATCGAGACTGTCGCAGCCAACCCACAACCCCAAACATGCTCAGTGCAAATCCAACACAAAGCACCCTAGGCTTGTCAACTTGTTGTAACTACAAATCCAGCCAATTTGGCTTAGTCAAAAACTAATATGATATATAATATGATACCCAAACCATCCAATCCTTTCTTAAATATAGTTATGGTCACACATGCCATCTAACTATAACTATATCACAACTAAAACCGCCCAGATTTGGGCTTCGTCAATCTATTATATGATTCCACCCTCCATAAACAGAATCTAACCCCTTTCTTAAATGTTGCAATCGAGTCACCCTCAACAACCTAAAATTCAAAAAACTATTCCAAAATTTAACCCTATATTACTGATATGCAATGCTTTCTTATATCAAGATGGCATGCTTTTCTTCCTTAATTTCTTATTATGCCCTCCTGGTCACTGTCCCATGGTTTCTACTATATGAAAAATTTATTGGTCCCTGTATTATCAATAGATGTAAAAATTCTGTAGACTTGTATCATATCCCCTCTGATAAATCGCCCCTCTACAGGAAACATTCCTAAACTCCTTCAGCCTCTCCCATAGCTCTTACCCTAAACCCAGAAATCATCCTTGTTGATCTACGTTGCACTCTCTCTAGCATATAATGTCTTTCTGTTAAATAAGGCGGCCCAACTTGGCGACACAATACTCCTATCTGGCCCGTAACATAGCTATTTACAGTTTTACTTATTACTTCCCTTGCTCTTATAACAACATTGCGATTTATTACACGCCCAGCATCTTTTAGCTTTATTTCTAGCTTCCAAACACTGATAGCTAATTTCAGATCTGCTTATACATCACACCTAAATCTTTTCTTGGTCACAGACTCAAGCCAATCCCATTATATCGTAGTTAAAACGTTATTTGGTAACCTAGGGAAGGAACCTTAACCTTTTACTATTAAAGATCATTTGCCACTTATCTGCCCACCCAGAAAGTTTATAAAGGTCATTTTGAATCTTTATGCATCTTTCACTTATTCTTAACTGAGGTGGCCACTTTAGTATCATCTGCAAACTAGAAACTTGCCAATTTTAAGTCGCCTGGTCTAAAAATCATTTATATAATATGAGGACAATGGTGGCCCCGCACTGAACCCTGTGGGACACCACTCTTCACATTATTTGATTTATTCCCATTAAGTTGTACACACTGTTTTCTATTTTTTCGCAACCACTCTTTATCCAACCATGTCCCACTTCACCTATACACATTGCAATACTTTTTTCGTCAGGCCTTATGTGGGAAACCTATCAAAAGCTTTACTAAAGTCTAAATATAATATCAACTGGATCTCCTCGTCAATGCAGTCAGTAATGTATTCTGTAATAAATTCTAAAGTTTGTCTGACATGACCTACCTTTTCTGAAACCGTGCTGGGAGTCATACAATACCTTGTATCTTCTAAATATTTCCGTCTATATGAACCTTTCAGTAAACTTTTTCAGAACATTTAGCATACCAAAGCTGTTTAAGCTAACTGGCCTATAATTTCCCAAATTCTCCTTACTCTTCTTGCTATAAATAGGCACAACATATGCTGTTTTTCCAGTCATCTGGTACCCTCCAAATGTTAATCGAATCGCTTAAAAATCAGAATTCAGTGCCTTTGCATGTCTGATACTACCGCTCTTTCAGAATTCTCCATATATCCGCTCCAGGCCCTGCACGTTTACCTGGATTCAAATATGCCTACATAAACGTTTATACTCTTTTACGTTTCAATTCAATTTGTAAGTCTATTTGTTACATGCATACAAGAACTATTAGTCTCCAAACTATTATCTAATCTTTCCTCAGTAAACACTGAGGCAAAATAAGCATTGAAAATGTTGACCCAACCCTTTATCTAACTCACTAAATTTCATTCAATCTTCAATTGGGACCTATTGTCCTAGTCTTACTTTTAAATTTATAAAAGCTAAAAAACCTTTTCAGGGTTTCGTATTCTATTCCTTGCTAAATTAATTTCTGCCATTCTCTTTGCCTTTCTTATTAACTGGTTAGTTCGTTTCTATTTTTCCTATAATTTTCTTAAATCATCTTCCCTATTGCCAGCTTGTTTCATTTCTCATTTGTCATCATTGTGAGTGAGCTTTAGTATCGTTAGCACGTGTTTTATTGTTTAATTATTTATTTGATATATGTTAATCTTATAATATCATCGTTTGAATGTTTAGGCCCAAAATATGACGTCTACGCCGTCAACTTCATCAGTTTTAAAGACTAGAAAAACTGTGAGTTGTATTGTTTTTGGTGCCCCAAGACAGCTAAAAGACATTGTTTTACCTACTTATGAAGACATAATGAAGTTTTTCTTGGGATTAAGACATGTCTCTGAAATTAAAACACACGGTGAAATAGGTGAGATAATTTCTTTAAAGCTGACCGAGTTATGGACATAGAGCTTTTTATTTCTATATATCCGCATAATCGGATTATGTAACTGATTAGAAGACTAATAAAAAAAAAAAAAAATAAAAAAAAAAAAAAAAAAAAAAAAAAAAAAAAAAAAAAAAAAAAAATAACAAGGGCAAATTAAAATTAAATTTATTCCAAGAAAATGCCAAAAAAAAGTGATCTGATATTGCAGCCTGCAAAAGTGCAAAGCATAATCACATTACTTGTGAAAAAAGCAGAAAATTGCCTATTGAAATTGCGTCATGAAAGCATCCCAATCACTGCAAATTTTCGAATAGCCATGTAGATACTTCCCAGCTCCATCTTCTTTAAGTTTCTCAAATTATCGATCCCACTTAATTTATTTGTTGAATCAGTTCCTTTATACCTAATATATTTCTCTTTCTCCTTCTCCTTCTTTTTCTCTGGTAGCCACAATATCAACGGAACTCCATGAATATTCCTCTCCCAGTTTCCTTAGCCAATGATAAATAATTGCTCTTTAGGCAATCGATAGTTCAGACTTCAGTGCGAGGACAAATTTCTCAATCGGCAAATATCGATGCTCTAAGACTTGGAATTTTCCATAGACATAAATATAATTTTAATTTGTACTTATCATTTTTTCGCCCTTTACATGGTTTTACAAGATTTCTGTACTTCTCATAATAGTCTCTAAATAATTTCATAACCGATTATGCTTACATAGGAATCAAGCTCTGTTCAATAACTCGGTCAGCTTTAAGAAATTATCTCCTAATTCACGCCAGTGTTTTAATTTCAGAGGCATGTCTTAAGCACAAGAAAAACTCCATTATGTCTTCATAAGTAGGTAAAACAATGTCTTTTAGCCGTCTTGGGGCAACAAAAACAATACAACTCACAGTTTTTCTAGTCTTCAAAACTGATGAAGTTGATAGTGTCATAGACGTCATATTTTGGTCTCTAAAGATTCAAATGATGATATTATAAGATTAACATAGACCAAATAAACAATTAAACAATAAAAAACGTACTAACGCTAATACTAACTCTCGATTCACGATGATGACAAATGAGAAATGAAACAAGCTGGCAATTAGTTATGCATGCATATCAGAAGGCGCGAAACAGTGGTGAGGGAGTTAAAAGTGGTTTCGGTGCAATTAATGAAAATATTCAAAGAAGTTCGATACAAATGGAAATTTGTTCAGCAATAGAAAAAGTTTATCTAACGGTTTTACCAATTTTTGTGGTTACAATATGTACTAAAATGTCATTTTGACGTACTAATTACATTAATATAGTACCCAGTGGCAACTGGTAATTCTGTTATGGTATACGACAATTGTTACATATTTTCAAAACCATTACAATCAAATCCTCTTGGGGCACCTTAATAATTGTCATACATCTCCCAAATTTTAAGGGTAAAGTAACATATCAAAAGGCAACTTTTCCGCACTATTACATTTGGAAAAAAAATATATCACTTTTTTCGCCACTATACATCCCGCTTAACCAACCGACTATCATTCCATCCTTTCCACATGACCAACCAATCTCACATACTTTCATTTTATTCTCTCTTACCCCTTTCTTTCACCACAAACTCTCTAATACGAGTTCATCCTCATTTTATCAATTCTTTCACACCTAGCATGCCCCTAAGATTTGTCCCTCTGATCACATTGAATTTAGATCTATACTTCTTATTCCAGACCATAGTCCACTTCTATACAATTAACACAGGTAACAAACATACCCTCATGCAAGACCTAGCGCACCCACTCAAGACTTAGTTCCTTTTACATTCACTGGTTACAACGATTTTAATTGCACCGAGCCACGCTTCATCCATTCCAACTTCCTACTACACTCTGCGCCATCGTTCCCTTGCTCATCCACACATACCTTACAATATTTAAACCAGACCGTGCCAGCTGCTCTCACCATCTAAACATAACTTATCACTGAGGGCTATCCTCAACTCACACCTGTAACCTTACTCTATCTAGCGTTTACTTTAAACCCCTCCTTTACACACACTGCCAAAACTCCTCTACCAATCTTCTCAACTCTCTTCAGATTCGCGCCACAAAGAATCCAAATCATCCGCATATCAATAGGTAGAGCACCCCTCTCACTCATCTCCGTTCTCAACATTCTAACACTCATTTCCTGCACCCCACCTCTAATTCTTTCTAACCTCATCCATATAATAAATCGCAAGGAGACATAACATAGACTCTGTCACTATCCGCTATTAAATACTAAACCAATCACCTTTGACACCCATTTATTCTTACACACCCCCACAATCCTCATACATACTTTTGATTCCATCAGAAGCTTACCACAATCACCATATATCACTAACACCTGCCATAGAGCTTCTCTATTAACC
>JABUQX010038456.1:35000-38606 GCA_015478945.1 Trachelipus rathkii
TCATTGAGAAAGTGAGGTCCTTGATAATGCTAGATCGTCGTTTGACAGTGAGAGAAATTACTGATGACATCGGTATCTGCATATATTCTGTTTATGTATTTTTGCGGGATAAAGTAGGATTGGGCAGGGTGGCCGCCAAATTTGTCCCAAAGTTGATTTCGCAGGAACAAAAAGATGTCGACGACTCAAGACAAGCTGAAAACAGTCAACAGCAATGCAGAGTTCCTCAATACCGTGATTACTGGAGATGAAACCTGGGTGTATGGGTATGACACAGAAACTAAAGTCCAGTCATAACTGTGGAAGTATTTAACCTCGCCGAAACCCAAGTCTCGATAGTCCCATATGACTTCTTACTGTCTTTTTATTTCTAAATGTTCTAAAGCACGACAGGTGAGGAGCAAAATAAAGTTAATTTTCTGGTTGCTTTCTTCGCTTCCCGTGGCATCGTGTGTCACGAATATGTGCCTGAAGGACAAAAACATTAACTAGGAACTACTAGTGTGACATCCTCCTCCGTCTCTGTGATGCAGTTCGTCTTAAACGACGGGATCTGTTGTCATTACAAAACTGGCATCACGATAATACCTTGGCTCGTGCGTCGCTTCTAATGCAGGATTTAATGACAAACAAATGCATATCAATCGTTCGCCAGGAACCTTACCCTCCGGACATGGCTCGGTTTGACTTCCGGTTATTCCCGAAGCTCAAATATCCAATGAAAGGCACCTACTTTGATTCCTGAGACGACATTATGCGCAATGCAACAGCCGAGTTGAGGACCATTCCATCAGGCATTCCAGAAATGCTTCAATCAATGGCAAACTCGTTGAAGCCCAAGGAGTCTAGTTTGAAGGGTTTTGAAAATCCAATCCTTTGTGAGACAATAACTCCGGTGCTCCAATAATATACTTATTCCTCTTCCAATATTTTCTTGGCGATTTCTTCACTTTTTAATTTTAATCCATGCACCTTGGCAGTATTGAGTAGCCATATCCACCATTATCAGAAATTTCATCCCTTCCAATTCTCCTAAATCCGTGGTTACTATTTCATTAAAGACTTGCCATCGAGAAACCCCCAACCGGTTTTGATGGATTATTCTTGTACCTAATAAAGACTTCATAATCTTCCCAAATCTCTTTTAATTCTCTCTCCACTTCTTTAAATCACTTCACTCGATACATTTTCATCTTTATAGGCATCCTTCATAAGTTGTAATATCTTATTCCAATGCCCATGTCCAAATTGAAGATGTAATTTCCATAGTTTTCTCTTCCTTCCCCCTGAATTAGTTATTCAGTTTTTCTCAAACCTTCCAAACCAAACATTTACCTTTTTTGATCCTTTTATAAGCTGATAAAATTCTCTGATACAAAGCAACAAATAATAAAATAAGTTTGAACTGAAGAAAAGTGCTGAGGAGATCTTACGTTGGATGGGACTTGCAAGATCGAAGATTAAGATAATATAAAGTGTTAACAAAATGTTTAATAATTATACCGCTCGCTTTATTTTATACGAGTGAATATAACAAAGGTGGATCTGTCTTTGCTTTACTCTAAACGATAAAATTACTATTAATTATGGTATAATATCAATATAAATAAAATGTCAATGCCGCCTTATAAAATTAAAGTCTTAAAGTAATATTAAAGTCATCTACCTAAAGAAATAAAAATAACTAATGCAATTAAAGGACTATCATCACTATGTAATCACAAATATTAACACAGGGAAATCTTTCTTGGAAAAATACATTGGATAGTTTAGCTTTAGTGAAATTCCCCTTAAACATATTTACCGGCATATGCTCGGATACTTTTCAGAGACCTTTAAATAAATAAAAATTAAAGTAAGACATCCCGTGGAATTATAAATTTAAGATGCAGAAAGTTAAATAAAATTTTTTTTTTATCTTATTTTTACGTAAAATAGAGTTTAATAAACACTTTTGCATACTTTATTCAATGTTATTCGAGCAGAGTGTCATAGACCAGCGATCTCCAAACTTTTTTGATCGCGTACCCCGAAGACGAAAATAATTCTCTACCTCTTATAGGCCTATAAATATATTCTATATATATATATATATAATATATATATTATATGATAGTTATATATTATACTATTATATAATATATTATATATATTTTATATATATATTATATACTATATATATATATATATATATGTGTGTGTGTAGTCAGAAAATCAAATTGTTTTTATTTATTAGCTTACTTTGGCGTACCCCCAAATATCACTTTGCCTTTGAATACCCAACTTTGGAGACCACTGTCATAGACAATATACTTGATCTTATATTATTACTTTATGTAGTTTTAAATGGTTGAACAGTTTTGAAATTACTCTTTTTATTTTTATTTTTGAAATTATTTTCACAAATCACACACTTAGAATGTCAAATAAAATTGATGTATTCAGATTTCAGATGTTTATGCACAATTACCGATTTGAAATCTCAAGCTTTTATATAAAAATCAGAATTGGGATGATGCTATAAAAGTTTATAAAGAAGCAGAAGATAAATTTCTTAATATTGAAAACGAAACGGATCTATGGTAAATAGTTAGAATTTATGTAGTCTAAGGGATGTAAAGGCCTTCCTTTAGATCAAACCTTCACATTGAAACAAGTGCTTGAGAAAATGAGAGAACAATAGTAAATTGTATTTAGGTTTTATAGACTTGCAACAGGTGTATGAAAGGATTAATATGGAAGCTCTGTTGCGGGTGTTAGTGATATATGGTGTTGGTAGTAGGCTTCTGAATGAATTAAAAGTACGTTTGAATATAGTGAAGCAAGTGTGAGAATAAATGGAGTTGAAAGTGAATGGTTTAAGTGGAGCGAGGCAGGGATGTATTATGTCTCCTTGGTTATTTAATTTATATATGGATGGGATGATGAAAGAATTAGGGGTGGGTAGAGGAAGAATTAGAATTCGAGCGATTAGGGTAGAGGAATTAGAGGGAGGTAGGGGAAGGTGATAAGCTGATGGAGAATGGAAGAGAGTGGAGGGTGGCCTGCATATTTTATGCGGATGATTTAGTTTTATGTTTCGAATCTGAGAGGATCTGTAAATGGGTTTGGCTGTGTAAAAAGAGGTGTTTAAAAGTAAGTGTAGATAAGAGTAAGGTGATAGTATTGTTTAATTAGAGTCCGCGGTGTGAAATCATGTTGGATGGTTAGCAATTGGAATAAGTATCTCAGTTTAAATATTTAGACTATCTGATATATGAAAAGGGAACAGATAATGCAGAGTGTAATAATGAAGTTGTGAATGGGAAATTAAGTTCTTGGTGAATACAAAGAAACGAAGTCTTGAGTACACT
Source organism: Trachelipus rathkii (assembly GCA_015478945.1). Classification (NCBI taxonomy): domain Eukaryota; kingdom Metazoa; phylum Arthropoda; class Malacostraca; order Isopoda; family Trachelipodidae; genus Trachelipus; species Trachelipus rathkii. Next base: position 38,354 of record JABUQX010038456.1, read on the forward strand.
AGTGTGTTGCATAAAGGTATGTTATTACCGGTGTTAATGTATAGTAGCGAAACAATGGTGTGGAATAAGAGGTATAGACCTGAGGTACAATCTTTTCAGATGGACAATCTTAGAGGCGTGTTAGGTGTGAGAGGGATTGATAAAATGACGAATGAACGTGTTAGGGAGTTTGTGTTGAGGAGAAAAGTGTAAATGAGAAAATAAGAGGAGGAGAAAAGTGTAAATGAGAAAATAAGAGTGTATTAAGATGGTT
>JABUQX010038457.1:0-2500 GCA_015478945.1 Trachelipus rathkii
AAGGTGGGTGGATGGTTTGATTTACTGATTTACTGATTTAGGGTATGTAAAAACGTAAATTTTTGCGTTATAAACATGAAAAGTATAAAAAATTTTAACAAAACAAAATTTTAAAGAATAAAAAAAAAAAAAAAAAAAAAATAGAAAAAAATTAAAAAATTAAAAAAATTAAACAGACAAAGATATAAATTAAAATAACTATATAAAATAAAGTTAAGAAAAAATAAATCTAAATAAAAATAAAAAAAATAAAAAGAAATAAAGCAAATAAACACAAAGTTAAATGCAAAATAAAACTTATATAAAAAAATTAAAACACAAAGTATAAATCTACAAGATGTGAGATTACACTGTTGATGTATAGATTGTTTTGGTGTGTGTATGATTAGTAATGGTTAGTATATGTAAAGAAGTAAGAAAGAGTGTGGTCTAGGGAATTATTATTGGAAGGGTGAGGGATATGGTATGCGAGAAATAAAGACTTGCAAATAATAGTAGAGTTTAGTGTTAATAATTGTGTATGGAGTTCTAGTAAGTGAAAGAATGGATGAGATGGATGTTGTGAATTAAGCGGTTAATGTAGGATGTTTGTGTGGTGGTGAATGAGAGAGGAATGTTATAGAGATTTTATTGTCATTAGATTGTGCTGTTGCTAGTGTTTCAATTGGTGGATAAGATAAAAAAAGAAAATGAGATTTGAAATAGAAATGTCAGTCTTCAAACTTAGAAAAACGGTTTATCTTTGCAAGATGCAATGCATTTGACGATATGTACATCTTAGAACAGAAGCAGTTATGTAAACAGTAATGATCTGTATTATTAAACGAATGTTTATTAACAGGTCACAATGTGGCTCCAGCACCGGTGACACTACCAACTCTGAATCCTTCTCAGCCTCCTCCTCCTTCTTTCCTCATCCTTCTTCTTCTTCTTTCTCTTCTTTCCCTTGGTTTGCATTCCATGCATTTCTTCTTCTTTTTCCCAACTGGGGCCCCCTCTCGCGGTGGGTCCCTGGGATTCGATCCTGAGTCAACTCCAACTCCGTCTTCCGACTCAGACCTCTACGCTGTCCCACGTTTCAGTTCTTCTACGAATCATTTTTAATTTTTACGCGGGGGGCAGCGTCCCCTTAACGGGGGGATGAGCCGGGACGTAATCTCGTCTCGCAGACGAGTACGTTTCATGTAGCTCACATCCAATTTTAGCCCCGATACGGTTAAGGCCTAACCTGGTTTCAGCGACGAATTTGACCTTGGCGCTAAGGGGGGCAGCACCCCTTTAGGGGTGACCTACGGTCACCAAAACTCGTCTGTGATCAGTTTATCCACATACATGATTAATACCAAGTTTCAGGATACGCTATAAACTCTCTGAAGAGCAAATACCTTAAGTAAATTTATGTATATAATGTTTTTGTGTGGTGTGTGTGTGTGTGTGTGTGTGGTGTGTTGTGTGTGTGTGTGTTGGGTGTGTGTGTGTGTGTGTGTGCGCGCACGCGCTCACGCAAAATAAAAAATAATTACGAAATAACATGAAAAATCAATTCACTTATCGAAAAAACACGTGTCCAATTCAGCTACGCTGATAAGGACACTCAGAGCTCATATTCCTAAAGTTGTCGCGCAGGTGGCCCACTTACTACAGCGATTAATCGAATGTTAATTATAGTAATTATTTTCTTTCGATTACATTTTTCATTGTTAAATGCCAACCAGAGCACGTAGAAAGACGATTTAAACATCGATTTAGGGGTAATCGATCACGATAAATCGATTGAAACCATCAAAAATGATCTACCGATCATTTAAAACCTTCTAGGAACCAAAAGGTCCCCCTTTGAGGGGCTCAGCCCCCCTTCTGGGGCTAAAATCCTGGAGTTCAGGCTCAGAACCTCGGAAGTCGGTCTTCCAGACCTTAAATTCGGTCTCACCGACCTGAAAAACCCTAGGTTTGACGTATCAAACGTCAAAATCTAATGAAATGAGGGAAATTTCCAAGTCAGCTGCCGACATGACTGGAATTTCCAAAAACCTTCCAAAATGGTTTTCAAGTCTTAGCCTTCGACGTGCAGGGCTTGCACAATGGGGAATAATCCCAAATCCTCCGAGTTGGGGATCTTGACCTGAATTATGAACAAAATGCTAAAAAAAAAGTAGCTAAAAATGCTAAAAAGTGCGAAAAATGCTAAAAAGGTCAGATTTAGCGGATTAGGGTGCCAGATTTAACGACAAATCTGGCTTCCGTTACTTTTCCGTGTCAAAAACGTTCAAAAAAGTAGCAAATTTCTAAAAAAAAACTAAAAAATTAGTAAAAAAGTACAAAAAATGAGCAAAATTAACGGATTAACGGATTGCGGTCAGTTTCCCACCTTCTACTATATATATATATATATTATGATATACTTATATATATATTATATATATTTTATATATATATATAATATATAAATATTTTTTATAAATTTTACATATTTTATGTATTTAAGTCTCTTCTTTCTTTA
>JABUQX010038457.1:10000-15000 GCA_015478945.1 Trachelipus rathkii
TTGATAACGAATATTAAGACAGCGACAAATTAAAATCATTGTGAGCGGTGGAGACGTACCTTGTATGGTGTAAAACTAACCGATGCCATTTATCGCTTGACTCATTTCAGAGTTGCAATTTCGTTGGTTACGTTTACTCGCACCTACCTCTATAACTCGCGTCTCGTACGTTTAGTTTGCCAGTGTCGAAATATTTAACAGTGACTGGTGTGAGCTGTATCTCCTTAACGAACGTTAACAAGCATACATGTATAAAGTAATATGCTCTTATTCCCCATCAATGTACCCGTATATGAAGTGGCGGCGCCGGTTTCATTCTTGGACGCCTACATATATATATATTTATATATATATATATTTATATAAATATATATTATATATATATATATATATATATATATATATATATATATATATTATATATAAATAATATATATATATATCTTTTATATATATATATTATATATATATATATATATATATATATATGAGTAAGTCATGCATATGTATCATTCATCTTCTCTAGACATCTGCATTGACATCTGCATCGCATCCAACATGCGAGAAAGTCAGGAATTTTATTTCCATGTCGATCAGCTGATGTTTGAAATGCTATTAGTATTCGAATATATGAGTGTGAAAGGATTTTAACTGTCACCACACACCACACATAACAAACACACACGTACTCATCCTTACACACACACACCTACATACACACATACACACGCAGATATTTTTAAGAACCTAGAATCAAAACTGGACGAAAACTATTAAAAACGAACCTGTACGGGAATCGATCTTAGAGCCCATAAAATAATTTTTAAGGCGTACATTCATTTTTAATGAAACTGGTTCAATTTATTATTAACCCTAGAACAGGTAGCTTCAAAACATTTATATCTCGGTTATCTTATGTCCAGTAGACCGCAATTTTAAATAGGATTGGAATTCATACCTTTCTAACCCTTGGATCTCCTACTCTTGCTTTTGGGCAAATTAACGTTACTGATGCTTCTCTTTCTCCAGATTCTTGGCAGCACATACAAGACCTCTCCGTCTGCCAAACTTTGCTTCCGGATACCTGTTGAAAAATTGGTTTCAAATTATTTTACGGTTGGAACAAAAAATAATTGACAGGTAATTGAGTATCAACAAAGCTATGACAGTAGAAAGGGTTGAATGATAAATTTTTGTAATGTAATAGCGTTAATCGATTTATTTTCTCAACTTTAGGATTTATTTCAATTTTGATCGCTTATTAATTTTGGAAAAATATAAATTTAATTAGTAATTATAAATAAAAGTATATAACACTTGAATATTTCCGAAATAATTAAGCAGAATTGGAAATCATTTTATTTTCAGATTTATTTACTTCATTTTCAAACGTAGATTGAATAAATTGAATAGGGCTCTGCCCGTGAACGGTCGTGTTAAAGGTCTTAATTTTTACTCTGTGCTGATTCAGGTTTTGCCCCTCCCCCCTGTAAATGACCATGATTTTCTTATTTTTCATCCATTTTTGATCGAATATACAGTATAGCAAACCGTTGCTTTCTCTTACCTCTAAAACGTCGTTTTCGGGTATTTTTCTGTCTATAATCAGTTCTTTTTCATTTTCATTTTTTGAAAACCTATGTTTTTGATATTTTTCGAATCAAGTGCTACATTTTTTTCGAAATGACATCAAACTTGAACTATACATAGATGCGTCCAATACCTAGAGAATCCAAAGATTATTTATTGATTTTTGACCAAGACCCCAGCAATGGTCAAATTTCAAACGCTACCGTTTTTGGTTTTGAAAATGAAAAATTGCGATTTTTTTTTGTTAGGATCATGCAATCTGAATGAAATTTTCAGGACATATGTAGTCGGAGGACATACACATTTTTTATTTAGATCATTATTTAGTTCATATACAGTAGTTTTGGATTTATCCTTTGGACCAAATTTTTCCAAATAATTTTTTTTGGAAATTTAAAAAAAAAAATTTTTTTTTACTATACAAAAAAATTATTTGAGTAAACTATAAAAACTATATAAACTCTGAAAATTTGATGTTGATCGGATGAGTAGTAAAAGAAATCAATATTTCACTTTTTTCTCAAACAAATTTTTTATTTTTTTTTTTTTTTTTTTGAAAAGTCAAATATTGATATATAATTTTTTCTCTACTTCATCTGATCAACATCAAATTTTCAGGGCGTATATATTCGGACAATATACATCTTATATATGTTGATTCAAAAAATTTCCTAAATATATACAGTATATATATAGGAAAATATATTTAGATAATTTTTCTGTAAACTAAAAATTTTTTTTAAATATTTTCCCAAAAAAATTTTTTGGGAACACTTTTTCCAAGGACAAATCAAAAACTAATGTATATACAAAGAAAAATTATCTAAATAAAAAAAATGTGTATCTCCCCTCGACTACATATGCCCTAAAATTTTCATCCAGATCGCATAATCGTAAAAAAGTAAAAAAAAAAAAAAAAAAAAAAAAAAATTATGTATAGCTCAAGTTTGAAGTCATTTCGAAAATAATTGTAGCACTTGAATCAAAAAATGTCCAAACATAATTTTTCAAAAAATTAAAATATAAAAGAAATGACTATAGACAGAAAAAGACCCGAAAACGGCGTTTTAGACGTTAGAAAAAGCTGCGTTTTGCTTTTCAGTTGGACAAACATGGCAGAAGATTAAGAAAATTATGGCCATTTCCAGGGAGGGGGGGGGGAAAACTTGGACCAGACCTGAATAAAAATTAATGCTTCCCCCTAACTGTAAAAAAAAAATATAAATAAAAAAAATAAAATAGAATTGATTAATTTTTTACTTAAGGAACTTGTATTTTGCTAATTTATTACGTAGGTTTAAGGATTTATTTTACAAAATATTTACAAAACGTTTCCTAGTAAAATTAAAAAAAAAAAAAATTTTCAATAATAATTTTTTAAATCCATAAAAATAAATAAATAAAACAACAAATAAATAAACAATATAAATAAAATCCATTTTAATTTTTTATTTATTTATCACAGTACTAACTTGAACAAATGAACAAAATAATAAATAAATGAAATCAGTAAATCAATAACACTATTGTATTTATTTTAATACTAACTTTACATAGGACGGAACACCTCCCTGCATGCGAAAGTTACGGAGATAGGCTTAGAGAGACACCCTGGGTAAGACAAAATGGGATCACAGGCGTCAAGGAACATTCATCTCTCGGACGTGGACGACAAAGCTGTTAAAACTGCCAACAAAATTCCTATGCTAAGCCCACCGCTTCTCATAATATTATTTATATTCACAAAATTCATGATGACTGAAAATGATACGGTAATATATATATATATATATATATATAATATATATATATATATATTATTTATATTATATATATATATATTTATATATATATATATATTACTATTTATATATATAATATATATAATAATATATAAATATAAGTATATATTATAATATATTATATAATTATATATATTGTATATATATATAATAGTATATATATTATTATATATTAAATATATAATATATAATATATATATATAATATAGTATAATAATATGTATATATATATATTATATATAATATATATAATATATATATCTATATAAGTATATATTATATATATATATTATATAATATTATATATATATATATATATAAGATATATATTCTATAATATATATATATATATATATATATATATATATATATATATATATATATATATATATATATATATATATATATATATATATATTATATTTATTTATATTATATATAAGGGATTAAAACAATCCACACTGGTTTCAAAAAAAAATCAGAATAATGTCATTTAATTTATTTATATATATATATATAATTATATATATATATATATATATATATATATATATATATTTATATTATATATATATATATTATTATATTATATATATATATAGTATATATATATATATATATATAAAGTCTTTTTTCTCTCTTAAAAGCAAAATGTTTGATAACTTCCTCCATTTAAATTATGTAGCCATTATGAATTCATTAAAGTCAGCTCTGTTAGTCTTTCTTCTACTTTACTATTGAGAAAGTATATTTTGAAACTTTTCAAAATAGAGAAACATCTTTTTTGGAGTGCAAGTTGTGAGTAAAATAGATATTAAATCTTTAGATATCCAAATGTGGTTGGATATATCAAATTTATTTACACATTTCGTAAAATTTTTGAAACATATCGTTGGAATGATTTTACTAAAATTGGTAAGAATGAATCTATGGTTCACGAACTTGCTCACCAAATGGTTTGAAAAAAAATTATTAATATAAGGTATTAGAATTGTTGTGTGTTACATTTTACATTAATTCTGACATTCGGCATTCTCCTTTATTTATTAACAGAAAGCAGAAGTTTTATTGCAACTTCCAAAATGGTTAAAAATTTTTCATCTATGTTTGTGCGAAAATCTTTCTAAGCAAACATCATATTTTCAAGATGATTAGGAGCAGTTGCTGTTACTATTGATGGAGACTGTAATGTATTAAATAATGGAAGAGTAAAGGAGAATAAAGTTGAAGTTATATTTAAACTTATAACAAATTCGCTCGTGATTACAGATTTCAAAATATTTGAGGTTTTTGAAGAAGGTTGAATATCTTGATCCATTTCAAGCTCCTCTAAATCTTCAACAATTGCTTTTAAAACTTCTCTAAGTCGTAACAATCCATTGTAGCTCTCCACCCATCTATATATATATATATATATATATATATATATATATATAACCATTATATATATATATATATATATATATATATATATATATATATATATATATATATATATATATATATATATATATATATATATATATATATATATATGAAAGTAACATAAAGTATAACGAGCAAGCATAGTAGAATTAGATAAGAAGAATAAAAAGTTGTAAAAATAAT
>JABUQX010038457.1:27500-30000 GCA_015478945.1 Trachelipus rathkii
CAGCCTCCCTCATTCACACTTCCCCTCAACTCTCCCTCACCCACCTCCACCAACCCACTCTATCTCTCGCCAACACCCTACCCTCTTCCTCCCTCATCCCTCCCTCCTCCAGCATCTCCTTTATTCCATCCATCCCCCTCCTTCTTGGTCTCCCCCTTCCTCTCCTTCCTATCCCCTCCGCCTCCCAAACTCTTCTAACCACTCTCTGTTCCTCCATTCTCACTAAATGCCCATACCATCTTAACATTCCCTTCTCCGCTCTTCCCACCAGACCATTCCTCCAATCACACCTCTCCCTCACCACCCTATTCCTAATCCTCTCCCTTCTGCTAACCCCACAAACCGCTCTCAACCCCTTCATCTCAAATACTTCCAACTTTTTCCTGGACCTAGCATTCAACCCCCACGTTTCACACCCATACAACACCGCTGGTACACAGATTTTTTCAAACATACTATCTTAACTTTCCGTGATAGATCCCCCCCTTTCCATATTTCTCTCAGACCACTCAAAGCCCTCATTCCTTCACCTATTCTATGTTCTATCTCCTCCTTCATCCCTCCCCCCTTACCCAACTCCATCCCTAAATATCTAAAAATCTTTACTTCTTCCAATACTACCCCCCCTACTCTAACCTCTAACCCCTCCCCCTCCTCACTTTCCTCCTCCTCAAACACTAACACTTTACTCTTACCTGGATTTATTTTAAGCCCCTTTTGTCCACACACTCTCTCAAACTCCCTCACCAAATACCTCAGCCCTTCCGCGTTCTTCGCCACTAGGGCAGTATCATCCGCAAACAGTATCATGTTCACTTCCCTTCTATCATTCCCATTCATCAATTCCACCCCCCTCCCCTCCCTCACCATTCCTCTGCAAACACTCTCCATAAACAAATTGAATAGCCACGGCGACATTACACACCCCTGCCTCAATCCACACACCGTCCCAAACATCTCACTCTCCCCTCCTAACACTCTCACACACATTCTACTATTCCTATAAAAAGCCCTAATACCTTTCCCTAAATTACCCCCCACCCCATTTTCCTCCAACACCCTCCACAGTTCACCCCTATTCACTCTATCATATGCTTTCTCTAAATCTAAAAAACATCCATACACTTTCCCTTTCCTCTCAATACTTTTCTCCACAAGCATCTTTAGTGTGAACACTTGGTCCACACACCCTCTTCCCTCCCTAAATCCTCCTTGTTCTTCCCCTATTCTCCCCTCCGTTAAACCTCTTACTCTCTCAATCAGTATTCTTCCGTACACTTTCCCTACCACACTTAAAAGACATATACCTCTATAATTTCCACATTCCATCCTATCCCCTTTCCCCTTATACAGGGGAACCAAACATCCATCCTCCCAATCCTGTGGTACCTCACCACTCCTCCAACATATGTTATATAACCTATGCAGCCATTCCTCCACCCCTATACCTCCCTTCTGCAACATTTCCATTCTCACACCATCCAGACCTGCGGACTCCCCTTTTTTTCCTTTATTCACGGCCCTAATAATTTCCTCCATTTGTATTTCATCCTCCCCCTCCCTCCCCACTTCGTTTCCCATCCTCACCTCTTGCATATCTACCTCCCCTACCCCACCCCCTTCATTCAATAGTCCACTAAAATACTCCCCCCACCTCTTCCTCACCCTATCCTCTCCTCCTATCCAATCCCCATCTCCTCCCTTAATCCTCTCCCCCAACCCCTCCTTCCTCTTCCTTTTTTTATTAACCTCTTTCCAGAACATCTTACTCCCCGATTCAAAATTTTCCGTCACTTTTCTACACCATTCATCTTTTGCTCTTCTCTTCGTCCTCTCCACCGCCCTCTTTGCTTCCACTCTAACCCTTCTATATTCCTCCCAGCTTTCCTTTCTCCTATTCCCCAACCATTTCACATAAGCCTCCTTTTTCCTTTTCACCACCTCCTTCACCTCCTCATTCCACCATTCACTCCCTTTCCTTCTGCTTGCACCCACCCTTTTTACTCCACATACCCTTCTAGCCTCTTCACATACTGCCTCTCTAAATCTCTTCCACTCCCCCTCCACCTCCCCAATTCCCGTCCCTCTCACGTTTCTCCACCTGTCCTCCATACCTCTCCTAAACTCCCTCTTACATACTATCTCCTCCAATTTTTCCACCTTTATCACTTCCACTCTCCTCTTTTCTCCCCTTTCCCTCACCGTCACCTCTCCTCCCACCCTTATCCTGGCAATCACCAAATAGTGATCCGATATCCCCCTCCCCGCCCCTCTAAACACATTTACATCTAATAATCTACCTCTATCTTTCCCATTTACACACACATAATCTAGTATCGCCTTCCCCCCCGTTATCTCACTCTTCCATGTATACTTATGATTATCATTTTTTTTTAACCAAGTATTCCCCACTATCATTCTTCTTTCGACACATAACTCTATCAGACTTTCTCCATTATCATTCCTCTCCCCTACCCCAAAAGGTCCTATTATTCTTCCT
>JABUQX010038457.1:50000-52500 GCA_015478945.1 Trachelipus rathkii
CCTTTTTTATGGTTTGATAACTTAAAAAAATTTGCATATTTAATTACCTTAAAGCAGTAAATCAAGTAAAACATGTAAATCAAACTACCCACCATACCCACATAACCCAATCCATGATCTATTGATCTATGGATCTATTATCTATGATCTATTGATTCAAGTCATTATTTTGTATAAACATTAACACAAAAAACTTTATTTTTTTTGTATGTTGTTTTCTTTTAACATGTTGTTTTTGACTAAAAAATTTACTCTTTTTATGTTTATAACTTAAAAATTTTTGCATTTTACATACATTAAAGCAGTAAATCAGTAAATCAGTAAACAAACTACCCTTTCCTACCCTCTTATCCATCCATGATCTATTGATCTATTGATCAATGGATCTATTGATCTAATTATTCAAGTCATATTTTGTATAACATAAACAAAAACTTTATATTTGTTTTGTTTTCTTTAAACATAATGTTTTTTTACTAAAAAATTTACTCTTTTATGTTTATACTTAAAAAAATTTTGTATATAATACATACCTTAAGCAGTAAATCAGAAAATCAGTTAAACCATACTACCCTCCATACCCTCAAACCCTTCCATGATCTATTGATCTATTGAATCTATTGGTCTATTGATCTATGATTCAAGTCATATTTTGTAATAACATAACACACAAAACTTTTATTTAATTTTTGTATTTTTAAAACATTTTGTTTTACTAAAAAATTTACTCTTTTTTCTTTATAACTTAAAAAATTTACATTTTTACAAACTTTTAAAGCAGTAATCAGTAAATCAGATAAATCAAAACTACCCTCCATTACCCAATATCCATCCCATGATCTATTGAATCTATTGATCTTATTAATTATTGATCTATTGATTAAGTCATATTTTGTATAACATTACAAACACAAATTTTTATTTATTTTTGTTTGTTTCTTTAAATATTTTGTTTTTAACTAAACAAATTTACTCTTATTTATGTTTTATAACTTTAAAAAAATTTGTATATTTACATACTTAAAGCAGTAAATCAGAAATTCAGTAAATCAAACTGACCTCCATACCCTCATACACCTCCATGATCTATTTGATCTTATTGATCTATTGATCTATTGGTTAAAGTGATTTATCGATTCAAGTCATATTTTGTATAACATTACTACAAAAAACTTTTATTTATTTTTGTTTTGTTTTTTTCCTTTTAAAGGGCTTTTTTGGTTTTTTACTAAAAAATTTATTCTTTTATGTTTATAACTTAAAAAAATTTGTATATTTTCCCCACCTTAAAGCAGTAAATCAGTAAATCGTAAATCAAACTACCCTCCATACCCACATATCCATCCATGTTCTAATTGATCTATTGATCTATTGATCTATTGATCTAATTGATTCAAGTCATTATTTTTTTATAACATAACACAAAATTTTTATTCAATTTTTGTTTTGTTTCGTTTAAACTTTTCGTTTTACAAAAATTTATTCCTTAATATTGTTTATAACTTAAAAAAATTTGGCATATTACATACCTTAAAGCAGTTAAAATCAGTAAATCAGTAAATCAAACTGCCCCCTCCATACCCACATATCCATTCCATGATCTATTGATCTATTGATCTATTGATCTATTGATCTATTGATTCAAGTCATATTTTGTATAACATAACACAAAAACTTTTATTTATTTTGTTTTGTTTCTTTATACTTTTCGTTTTTACTAAAAAATTTAGTCCTTTTATGTTTATAACTTAAAAATTTTGCATTTTTACATACCTTAAAGCAGTAAATCAGTAAATCAGTAAAGCAAACTGCCATCCATACCCGCATACCCATCCATGATCTATTGATCCTATGTGATCTATTGATCTATTGAGCTATCGAGCTATTGATTCAAGTCATATTTTGTATAACATAACACAAAAACTTTTATTTATTTTGTTTTGTTTCTTTAAATATTTTGTTTTTAACTAAAAAATTTATTCCTTTTATGTTTATAACTTAAAAAAATTTACATTTTTACATACCTTAAAGCAATAAATCGGTAAATCAGTAAATCAAACTGCCCTTCATACCCACATACCCATCCATGATCTATTGATCTATTGATCTATTGATCTATTGATCTATTGATTCAAATCATATTTTGCATAACATAACACAAAAACTTTTATTTATTTTGTTTTGTTTCTTTAAATATTTTGTTTTTACTATAAAAATTTATTCTTTTTATGTTTATAACGTAAAAAATTTGCATTTTACATACCTTAAAGCAGTAAATCAGTAAATCAGTAAATCAGTAAAGCAGTAAATCAGTAAATCAGTAAATCAGTAAAGCAGTAATTCAGTAAATCAGTTAATCAAACAACCCTCCTATCCTTCCATGATCTATTGATCTATTGATCTATTGAACTATTTATTGATTCAAGTCATATTTTGTTTAACATAACACAAAAACTTTTATTTATTTTGTTTTGTTTTCTTTAAACATTTTGTTTTTACT
>JABUQX010038457.1:57500-62500 GCA_015478945.1 Trachelipus rathkii
TGCTTTAAAGTAAGTAAACCAAAATGCCAAATTTTTTTTAAATATAACAGTGCATGAAAGAATGAAATCTGTGTCTAAAAAACGAAAATGTTTAAAGAAAAAAAACAAAATAAATTTAAAAGTTTTTGTGTTGATGTTAAACAAAAATATTGACTTGAATCAATAGATAGTTCAATAGATTCAATAGATCAAATATATTCATGGAAGGATAGGAGCGTGTTGTTGATATTGAACTGATTTAGCTGAAATTTACTGCTTTATGATTTAGCCTGACTTTACTGAATTTTACTGCTTTTACTGGATTTACTTGATTTACTGATTTTACTGCTTTTTACGGTATGTAAAAATGCAAATTTTTTACGTTATAAACATAAAAAGAATAAATTTTTATAGTAAAAACAAAATATTTAAAGAAACAAAACAAAATAAATAAAAGTTTTTGTGTTATGTTATGCAAAATATGATTTGAATCAATAGATCAAATGAGATCAATAGATCAAATAGATCGAATTAGATCATGGCATGAGGTATGTGGAGTATGGAAGGGCAGTTTTGATTTACTTGATTTACCGATTTATTGCTGCTTTAAGGTATGTAAAAATGGAAAATTTTTTTAAGTTATAACATTAAAAGAATAAATTTTTTTAGTTAAAAACCAAAATATTTAAAGAAACAAAACAAAATAAAAATAAAAGGTTTTGTGTTAGTATTACAAAATATGACCTTGAATCAATAGCACGATAGCTCAATAGATCAATAGATCAATAGATCAATAGATCATGGATGGGTATGCGGGTATGGATGGCAGTTTGCTTACTAGATTACTGATTTTACTGCCTTTAAGGTATGCTAAAAATGCAAAAATTTAATTATAAACAAAAAAAATAAAATTTTTTGAGTTAAAAACGAAAAAGTATAAAGAAAAACAAAACAAAATAAATAAAGTTTTTGTGTTATGTTATACAAAATATGACTGAATCAATAGATCAATACGATCAATAGATCAAATAGGATCAATAGTCTGGATGGATATGTGGGTATTGCGCAGGGCCAGTTTGCATTTACTGATTTACTGATATTACTGCTTTAAGGGGGTATGTAAAAACACAATTTTTTAAGTTATAAACATATAAGGAATAAATTTTTTAGTAAAAACGAAAAGTTTAAAGAAACAAAACAAAAATAAATAAAAAGTTTGTGTGTTTATGTTATACAAAATATCACTTGAATCAATAGATCAATAGATTCAATTAGATCAATAGATCAATAGAACATGGATGGATGATGTGGGCTATGGAGGTAGTTGATTTACTATTTACTTTGATTTACTGCTCTTAAGCGTGCCTGTTAAATATACAAAATTTTTTTTAAGTTTCATAAACATAAAAGAATAAATTTTTTATAGTAAAAAACAAAGTTTAAAGAAACAAAACAAAAATAAATAAAAGTTTTTGTGTTATGTTTATACAAAATATGACTGAATCAGTAGATCAATATACCAATAGATCAATATATCAATAGATCATTGGAAGGTGTAAGGAGGGTATGGAGGGCAGTTTGATTCACTGATTTACTGATTTACATGCTTTAAGGTATGCTAAATAGTACAAATTTTTTTGAAGTTATAAACATAAAAAGAGTAAATTTTTTAAGTAAAAACAAAATATTAAAGAAACAAACAAAAATAATTAAAAGTTTTTGTGTTAGTTATACAAAAATATGACTTGAATCAATAGATCATAGAAATAGATCAATAGATTCAATAGATTCATGGAGGATATGAGGGTGTTAGGGAGGGTAGTTTGATTTACTATTTACTGATTTACTGCTTTAAGGTATGTAAAATGTAAAATTTTTTTAAGTTATAAACAAAAAAGAATAAATTTTTTAGGTAAAAACAACATGTTTAAAGAAAACAAATACAAAATACAATAAAAGAACTTATTTTTATGTTTATACAAAATATGTGACTTGAATCAATTCAGATCAATAGACCTAATAGATCAATTAGATCAATAGATCATGGAAGGGTATGAGGGTATGGAGGGTAGTATGGTTTACTGATTTACTGATTTACTGCTTTAAGGTATGTAAATATACAAATTTTTTTAAGTTATTTTAAACATAAAAAGAGTAAATTTTTTAGTAAAAACATTATGTTTAAAGAAAACAAAACAAAATAAATAAAAGTTTTGTGTTATGTTATACAAAATATGACTTGAATCAATAGATCAATAGATCAATAGATCAATAGATCAATAGATAACAGATGGTTATGTGGGTATGAAGGGTAGTTTGATTACTGATTTACTGATTTACTGCCTTTGGGTAATGTAAAATGCAAAATTTTTTAAGTTATGAAACATAAAAAGAGGTAAATTTTGAGTAAAAAACAACAATGTTTAAAGAAAACAATACAAAAATAAATAAAAGTTTTTTGTTATGTATATACAAAATATGACTGAATCAATAGATCAATAGATCAATAGATCCATAGATCATTAGATCATGGATGGGTATGTGGGTATGGATGGTAGTACGCTATTAATTTACTGTTTTACTGATTTACTGCTTTAAGGTATGCAAAAATGCCGCAAATTTTTAAGTTATAAACATAAAAAGGAATAAATTTTTTATTTAGTTAAAAAACATATATGTTTAAAGAAAACAAAACAAAATAAATAAAAGTTTTTGTGTTATGTTATACAAAATATGACTTGAATCAATAGATCAATAGATCAATAGATCAATAGATCAATAGATCATGGATGGGTATGATGGGTATGGAGTTGTTAGTTGATTTACTGATTTACTTGATTTACTGGCTGCTTTAGGTTATGTAAAAATGCAAAATTTTTAAGTTTATAAACCGTGTAAAAGCGAATAAATTTTTAGGTAAAAAAACGAAAATGTATAAAGAAACAAAACAAAATAAATAAAGGTTTTGTGTTATATGTTATACAAAAATATGACTTTAATCAATAGATCAATAGATCATAGATCAATAGATCATAGATCATGGATGGGTATGTGGGTATGGTGGGTAGTTTGATTTACTGTTTTACTGATTTACTGCTTTAAGGTATGCAAAAATGCAAAATTTTTAAGTTATAAACATAAAAAGAATAAATTTTTTAGTAAAAACAAAATGTTTAAAGCGAATAAAACAAAAATAAATAAAACAAATAAAAATATATATATATATTATATATATATATATAATATATATATTTATATATATATATATATATATATATATATATATATATATATATATATATATATATCCTATTATATTATATATATAAATATATAGTATATAGATATATATATTTATATATATATATATATATATATATATATATATATATATATAAAAAAAGTTAAAAATTAAAAAAAATAAAATAAAATAATTAAACTTATAAAAAAATAAAGTTGAAAAATAAATTACAAAAAAAAAAAATAAAAAAAAAAAAAGTAAAACTAAAAGTAATAGAAATAAAAATATATGCAAAATAAAATAAAAAAAATAAAAACTAAAAAAAAAAAAAAAAAAAAAAAAAAAAAAAAAAAAAAAAAAAAAAAAAAAAAAAAAAAAAAAAAAAAATAAAAATAAAAAAAAATTAAAATAAAAATAAAAATTAAAAAAATTAAAATTAAACATAAAGTATTAAATAAATAAAAATTAAAAAAATAAAAAATGACAACCGTCATATTTTCATTTTTTGTAATTTAATCAAAGTTATTGTTTTATGTTAGCATTTATAAAAGTAAATGGAGATTTGAAAAGAAAAGTCAGTTCTTGAAACATTGTAGAAAGACGGGTTAATCTTTGCATGATGCCCAGTGCCAAATTGACGATATGTACCTGATAGAACAGGATCAGGTATTATGTAAACAGTAATAATATTGTATTATTAAACGTAACTTTACTAATTAGGCACCGCACCGGCTCCAGCACCTGTGCCATTGTCAATTCCTCTGATTCCAAACCCGATTCTTTCCAGAAATCCGACTCTGAATCCTTTCTCCAAATTTCAACCTTCTACGAACATTCGATTTTTAGGGGGTGGCGCACCCTCTGGGGTGAGCACGGGGACGTAACCTCGTCTACAATGAGGTTACGTCATCCTTATATGGGGAACCAAGTTTGAAGAAGACAAGCCAACTAGAACTCATCTAAATTGAGTGGTAAAGGAAAGTTTGGGTTATAAGACTTATTCCTAGCCCTTCTTAAACTCAAATATTGGCCAACCTGACCTCAAAATTGGTCTCACCACCCTTAGGAACCCTTAATTTGACCATTCAAAAGTGTAAAACTTAGTAATTTCAGAGAAAGTCAAAGGCATGTCGGCATTTGACCTGAATTCCCTGCTTCATTAGACTCAACGATCTCAGATTCGACTTCCCCGACTTAAGAAACCCATAACTTAACACCTCAAACGTCAAAATCTGACGACCTTGCGAAATTCCAAGTCATGTCGGCAATTAACTTAAATTTCCTGCTCCAAACGCGTAACGTACCTCATAAACGGCTTCCCTGACCCAAAAAAACCCATAGATGGACACCTCAAGTGTCTAAATCTAACGACCTTACGAAATTCCAATCAAGTCATGTCGGCATTTGACTTGATTTCCTTGTAAGTCATGTCGGCATTTGACTTGATTTCCTTGTTCCAAACGCCTCACATACCTCATAAACGGCTTCCTGACCCAAAAAAAACCCATAGATGGACACCTCAAGTGTCAAAATCTGACGACCTTACGAATTTCCAACCAAGTCATGTCGGCATTTGACTTGAATTCCCTGTTCCAAACGCCTCACATACCTCATAAACGGTTTCCCTGACCCAAAAAACCCATAGACGGTCACCTCAAGCGTCTTTAAATCTGACGACCTTACGAAATTCCAAAGTCATGTCGGCATTTAACTTAAATTTTCTGTTCCAAACGCTTCATTTACCTCAAAAACGGATTCCCCGACCCATAAAACCCATAGA
>JABUQX010038458.1:0-2500 GCA_015478945.1 Trachelipus rathkii
TATATATATATATATCAAATGTATATATATAAATTATATAATATATAGTATTATTTAAGTCTGAGTATAGTTATAGCGGCCCTAAAGTTAGCATAGTTGAGATTAAGTATACCGGATTTATATATATATATAATATAATATATAATATATAGTATAATATATATATTATATATATAATAAGTAATAAATTATATATATAATATATATATATAAATATATAGTATATATAATATATATATATATATAATTATATATTATATAGGTATCCATATATATATATATATATATATACTATAATAATAAATATATATATAAAATATATATGTATATTATATATATATATATATATATATATATATATATAATATAATATATAGTAGATTATATATATATATATATATATATATAGTATAACATCTATTATATATATATATATATCATATATATATATATATATATATATAATATATATATATATATATATATATTATTATATATAATATATAATTAGTATATATATATATATATTAAAATAAAAAATTTTAATTAATAATTAATAAATAAGTTTAAATTAATATTTTTGGGTTAAAACAAAGAAAAAAGAAAAAAAATGGGAAAAGTAAGGGAAATGAAAGATTGGGAAACAAAGACTGTACTAGAGACTTTTATATGAATCTCAAAATTTTTCTTCGCCATCTGGAAAGGAAAAGGTTGTATCAAATGAGAAGAGCCAGCTACAAGTCATTTAGGAAAATAGGCATAATTAATATATTTTGATACTTTGTTTTAGTTATGAGAATATTTATTGTATTTTTAAATTCAATTTCAAATATGTAATTTTATAAAATTAGAAAAGAAAATTTTGTCTGGATTTTAGAAAATATTTCTATAACTAATACATCGTAGAATGATTACCTTTTTGGATTATGGACTTTATTCGACCTTATTTTTACAGTCGAAAAATATTTTTGCTGGAAATATATATATATATATATATATAATATATATATATGTATAGGTTACGTTTATAAGTATTATATTTTTTTGTTTTATGTATATATAGATTATAAAGCTATAGATAGAATAATCTAAATGTCTACTAATACTGACTATATATATGTAGTAAACTAGTTGGTCAAATAATATGAGAGTGAGTATATGTCTATATATATATTATATATATATATATATATATATATATATATATATATATATTCTTGAAAACGTTTTCTAGTATTTATGTTTTACATTATATCTTATATATATAGATGGATAATATAAAATATATATATATATATATATATATATAGTATGATCAGTTGTTGGGTGTAAATGTAACAAGATCAAATGGGAAGAGAAGTAATAGATGACCAAATGTAAGTTTTAACTAAAAGATATAATGAGATTTGAGAAGAAAAAGATTTGGAAACAGAGAGAGAGAGAGAGAGAGAGAGAGAGAGAGAGAGAGAGAGAGAGAGAGAGAGAGAGAGAGAGAGAGAGAGAATAGTATTTTAGTTTGGAAAGAAGAATCTTATGAATTTATTTTCTTCCTGATTGATCTTAAGATCTTTCTATACGAGCTTTAAAACACAGAACTTCAGACGCCCTACAAACGTAACGAGAATAATTAAGTGAGTGCGTTTAAAACTCTCATATAAATATAACAATGAACTACTTATTGATCTGTTTTGGAGTTTCAGAAATTGCGATTTTTTTTTTATTTATTTATTTAAGGAACAACATAAAATGTTAGTTACTCTTATTATTTTAATTTTACAGTAGTTTCTAAACTGTTTATATATATATATATATATATATATATATATAAATTATATTTACTTAGATAACTTCAAAGATAAAGCTTTAGAGATTAAATTTATTTAAGTATAGTATATATTATATATATAAGTAGTATATATATATAGTATATAATAATATAATATAGTATATAATATATATATATAGGTACCTATTAAAACTAACTAAAATAAGAATGCATTTTAAAATCCGAGGGAAAATCAGAAATAAAAGGTTTTATTTATTTTCAAACTTAAAGCTTAGTTTCAGAAAGTCGATTTTGTGTACTTTTTGAAATTCTGAAATGAGAATTTGTTTTTTTATTTACAAATAATTTTATTGTTTAAATTATGTTTTCATTAGGTATTTATTAAGAGTAGATGTGCAACAGCAGGCTTGCGCGTAATATATGGCAAACGGCTCATGCATGGCAGACCACCCGCTCCAAATGCACTCTCCACGAGAGCGGTGGCGCGTAACAACTTACTCGAGCTGCGCCCGAGTAAGTTGTGCATGTATGTAATGTAAAAATAACTATAGGAATTACCGCGTTGTAGATTAAACTTTATTACATATCTTTTTTATTTATATGGAAAATTGAGAAAATTCGTAAATAATCCCTCAAATGAAATAATTCTCAGATATAATGTAATATAATAAGTATATATTATATATATATAGTAGTATATATATATATATATAA
>JABUQX010038458.1:5000-7500 GCA_015478945.1 Trachelipus rathkii
TTTTGACAAATTTTTATATACCGATATTTTTATATTTTATTCCTCTAAGGTTTTTTTTATATCAAAAAAGTTTTTCCATTTTTGATACTTTTTAAATGAATAAAATAGCAATCCAGACCGCAGTACGTGCAACTCTAGCTTCATTGTGGTTCTTAAAACTTACACCAGCGGAATATTATTCTGATATTCACATTTATCAATAAAGAGTTTCTTATTTTTCATGTTTGGATAGCTCAGTGTTAATTAATTTGTTGATATATAGTATATATGATAGTATATATATATAGTATATGAATAATATATATATATATATATTATAGCTATATATATATATTATGATAGTATATAGGTATAATAGTCGTATATATACTGATATTATGTATATAATAATATATTAATATTCTATAATATATATATATATAATAATTATATGCTAAAAAAGAACTGCACTAAAGGAATATATTTTAATTTTAAAAATTATTCAATAGAAAATGCTTATTGCATTTTATATTTTAGATTAATATATAAATTTACATTTATTCTTGTTTTGTTGCGTTTCTTAAATAGTTTTATTTATACAGTTAGTACACGATATTAGGCCTATTATAATAATAATAGATAATATAATAATAATTAATGAATAATAAATAAGTAATTAATAAATAATAAGATATATAATAATGAATAAATAAATTGAGTAATCAATAATAATAATTAATTATTATTATTATTATTTAGATTATATTAGAGGAAAAGTAAAATTTAAAAATAATTAAAATAATATAATTAATAATGAATATAAATAATGAATAGATAAAAAATAATGAAAGTAATGATAATGAATAATAATAATAATGAATAACAAACCGTTGCTTGCTCCGCTAACGGAGCAAGACTTGGGTCTTGAGCGCGTGCCTAGCACCGCGCAGCGGGCTCGCTTCGTGCTCGCCCTGATGAAACCGAGCGAAAAAACTCAGATGAGTGACAACTCGTCTTGGAAATCTCTGACGGGAAAAACCTGCGAGTTGTATATGTTTAAATAATATTCATATATTTGAATAATGTACCCAAAACTTTTCACAAAAGTGTAAAAATAATGTGTTATAACAGAACACTTTCATTAAGGTAACTATAGGAAGTCAAAAATGATGACCGAGGACCGTATGGCAGAAAGGAGTACGAAGTGTCCAAATGATTGGTGCTCGTCCACATCGATTGTCAATCAAATCGAGGTACGAACAGGGAACGAAGAACGGGCTAGTTACAATTGTATATGTAATTATTAGATAATGAATAGTATGAATAATAATATAAATAATAATAAATAATTTGATAGATAATGAGATAATAGATAATGATTCAATAGATAAGTAATTAATAATGTATAATGAACAATAATGAATAAATTAATAATAATGAGTAATAAAATGATAATGAATAGAACATTAAAGATAATTAAATTAATTTAGATTAAATTAAAAAATGTATTAGAGATTCACATTCTAATTGTTATTATTCCTTCTAGTACAAGGATGAACTTATCGCCGTAACTCAATTAGTATAGACCTAGGGCATAGTACAGAAATTTCCTACTTTCGTAAATCACCTCGAGAAACTGACATCCAGATGTTATGCATAGACCAAGAGATGAACGGATCTCGATGACGATGAATTGAATCAGTCGCCAAAGCCCATAACTAGATGGATGTCTGCTTCTTGGGATTGGAACCGCGCACGTAACTCCATGATTAAAAAGGATAGTACAAGTTCTAGAATTTGAAAAACCCAGTGGTCAAACAACGCATAACAAGAGAAAGGTACACGTTCTAGATGGAACTGGGCACTACCCATAACAAGAATAAGAGCGCGTTAAAGTGATTTGAATATCTTCGCCCACCTCATAATACAAGGATAAAGGTGCTGTCTGGGTGATGTAAATCTATTCCCCCACGCTAACAAGGAAGGCGCAGTTTCTTAGAATGAACAGGCCAAAAAACTGTTTTAGACAGGAGTGGTTCGTTTCCCTCTTTGTGAGAGAGTCCTTACCTTCTTTGCCTCTGTGAAAGAGTACAAAAACTGCCTTTCGGGCTATTACGAAGGAAAATACAAATAAAAGTGACCAAGCCCCATTTGAGCGAGGTATATTGCAAGAGCTATGGGTATGGGTCAGGAGCCGAAATTTTTTTTCTTTGCGGATGTGAGCCGGAGTCAGATATTTTTAAAATGATGGTACCAGAGTGCGGGAAAAAAATTTTACCTTCCTCCGCAGCCCTGGTCTTGATCGAGCATATAATATAGTTATATTAGTATAAGATATATATATTATATAGTATTTATATGTGTTATATAGGTAGTAGTAGTATGTTATATTAGTAAATATATTTACTGATATATATTATTTATATAGAGTCCGATAATATAGTGATATATAGTGTAGAATATATTAGTATATATATATACAGTATATATATATAGTATATATAATATAGTATAATATATA